>JAVIAB010000159.1:58787042-58982042 GCA_032433765.1 Megaustenia siamemsis
TGTTTCTTGCTACCAGCTTTACCGCAGCACTGCAATTACTTGTCTGTTACCTACAAAATCATGTTATACTTGCCAGGTAACCTGCAAGTTCATTTAACACCAGCAAGTAACGTTCGGTAGTCTTTTAAAACAGGCAAGTAAAATAGGTAAACCCGTTAGTAATAATCAAGTAACGTAGACTCCTTTTTTATTAATCCTTTTTTATTATTTTATTATTTAAAGACATATGGGAAGGCCATGGGCGACATTATAAAAAAAGCACAAGAATTATATTATTTATATTGAGGATGACGTCATGGAACGCACCAAAATGGCAGCTTATTTATATTCGAGCTATGGACTAAGCAATGTTTACATTGAACAACACGATATATGTTATTGCAGCGAGTTGGCAGATGTTTGAAAATGTTTTCAAGGGTTTTAACATAAATGTTTGTTCACAGTTCGTTAACTTTCGCTGTAGATAAAGTCGTTAATTCGATGGCTTGGTTTAGGACGTTTGGTAGCTAAGGACCTAACTTGTGCAAACGGATGGCACTGGCAAGGATCATTTTGAATCTATGAAGTGGGCTCATTTTGTGTTTAACTCAAAAGCATATGTACTTTTTAACCAAAGACCTTTTTTTGGGGACTCAATGAAGATATCCCCGATGGAAGAATAAATTGTACTATTAGTCCCATACGTGATTCGCTTCCAGAGGTTTATGATGTAAACAAAGCAGTTTTGTCATTGCAAGTGAATAATGTCCACACCTATAATTGGTCAGGAGTGTGTAGCAGCAACAGCTTTATAGCGAACACAGAAAACATCACAGGATTGTGCTGTTCTGAAACAGCTATGCCATGCTACCCTAGAATTGCCTTTAATGGGATTACTGTGACCACAAACCACTCTCCATGTGTGTGCCACATATTTACACCCCAGAAAGAAACACTGAATATAACAACATCATGTGCCGTCTGTGATATTAATGACTACAGACCAGGAGCCTCCAGTATGATTGATACAACTGTTGCACCAAGCATTTCATCAGCAGAGCCATATCTATGGAATGTTAATTTGACATTGTTCTTGAATGATATCCAAGTTAATGGGACATCAGAATCGTGTGGCAGCAGCTACAAGAAGGGAGCGGAGAACATCAAGTTCTGCTGCTATAAAGGAGACTTGCCTTGCTTTCCCAGAATTGCCTTAAATGGGATCACTGTAGTTGAAAACTTCTCCTCTTGTGTAAATTACACATTCACATCTAATAGTGAATCAATGAAGGTCACAAAATCATATTGTCTCTGTGGTTTTACTAACTACAGGTCATGTGGCTTCTGTTGGATTGGAAATGATAACTTACCACCACTGTGTGTCTATATGTTAGGAATTGGAGTCATCAATGATGGCCTAACATCATCAAGTGCTATGACGATCATCATTTTCGGGAGGACGTGAACTCCCATGGTATATGGTGGATAGGCGGCAGGAACCATTGAAGGCTATGTCTGAAAAGTGTTCCTTGTTGCAGTTTCCTCATATTCCAAGTCAGGCTTGTTGCAGGAGCTACTGGGTTAAGTGCTCTGTGCACACCGTGAGCTGTGTGTCTCATCCGTTTTGATCCTGCTTCGATATCCCGCTTGTTTACGATGAATGATGATATCGTATGACAGGGAACAGTTGGCTGTGTTCACTTTCTGCGCGGTTTCGCCTTAAGTCGTTTGACGTGTGCTGAGACTGCGACGATGGGTACTACAGCTACCTGTCTTTGTTTGGAAGATGAGTTAGTAATTCGGATGATTCCACTGGCACGGGCGGTTGAGCAATTATGGATTTTAATTCGTTTGCTGTGATACCAAGGCCTTCCATAACCAAATAACCAACCAACCCTTTTTATTACAGTTAGATTATGTGTAATCACCAATTATAACAGTCAAGTAACGTACAAAACTGTTAATAAGAGTCTAATTAACTACATTTTCATTTAGTATGACACAACAAGGAGTGCACAAATTATAGGGGAATTATGCTACTATCAGTGCCAGGAAAAATATTAGGCAGAATCATTCTGGAGAGACTAAAAGAGGCTATAGAGAAACACTTGAGAGATGAACAAGCAGGTTTTAGGAAGAACAGATCATGTGCTGATCAAATAACTACTCTACGTATAATAGTTGAACAAAGTTTAGAACTAAAATCCCCACTTTATATTGGATTCATAGATTACGAAAAGGCATTTGATAGTTTAGACAGAAGAATGCTTTGGAAGTTGCTGAGTCATTATGGAATCCCCATAAAGTTTATTAACCTGATAAAAACAATGTATGAAGGAACAAAATGTAGTGTGGTGCATGAAGGACAGCTTACAGAAGCATTTGAAATAAGAACAGGAGTAAGACAAGGATGCCTTCTGTCTCCATTTCTCTTTCTACTGGCCATAGATTGGATTATGAAAATAACTCAAAACAACAGAAATGGGATCCAGTGGTCACTGACCAAACAACTTGATGATTTAGACTTTGCTGATGACATAGCTCTCCTATCACACAGCCACCAACAGATGCAAGATAAAATGAGTATATTAGATGAGAGATCACAACAGCTAGGACTAAAGATTAATAGAGATAAGACCAACATTATGAGAATTAATGCAGTTGGCAATAACCAAATAAAACTAGGAGAAATACCTCTACTAGACGTACAATCTTATATATATCTGGGCAGTAATATAGATAAAGAGGGAGGAACAGAAAACGATACCAAAATAAGGATATCAAAAGCAAGAGGAGCTTTCATTGCACTGGGAAACATATGGAAATCCAAAGAAATTAGGCTAAATACAAAAATACAAATTTTCAACTCCAATGTTAAGTCGGTTCTATTATATGGCTGTGAAACATGGAGAATAACAAAATTGACAATCACGAAGGTACAGACTTTCATTAATGGATGCTTGCGCAGAATAAAGGGATGGAAATGGCAGGACAAAGTCACAAACGTGGAAATATGGAAATGTACCGGTCAAATACCAGTGGATAAAGAAATACAGCGAAGACGATGGCGATGGATAGGACACACACTACGGAAACCAACTGAGAGTATTACACAACAGGCCCTTTTTTGGAATCCCCAGGGGAAAAGACAAAGAGGAAGACCAAGGAATTCTAGGAGAAGACAGATTGAAGCAGAGATGAAGATGATGGGGAAGACATGGAATGATCTTAAAAGAATTGCAAAAAACAGAACGACTTGGAAAGTGTTTGTTGAAGACCTATGCTCCACTGGGAGCTAAAAGGTAGAAGAGATGACACAACAAGAAAGGCATGGGAGACTGGAAACAGGCAGTCATTGAAATAATATTGAAAACTAATGGTAGTCAGTGAGACTGCAATCAAAATAGCGATATCAGCCTTCTCAGACATATGGGAAGGCCATGGGCGACATAAAAAATGCAAAAGAAGTCAAGTAGAACTACAGTGAATCTATTCTTAAATAGTGTTCCGAAAAAAGACGATATACTGACGAACTATTCACCCAAAAACAGCTAGCAAAGAAGACGACAGTATAGAATTACAATATGTAAATAGCTGTCATTGACACGGAAAAAAGATTTCGACCGAACAAACAGAGAACAACTATAGGAAATACAAACAATATACAGAGTAAGCCAACATCTAACAAACCTGAGTATATTTCTCTACAATCAACAGCAGCTGGAGTCAGAAGAGTGACAGGTTACATATACCACATCAAAGTTAGATAAGAGCAAGACAGGGGAGCGTAATATCGCCCCTACTGTTTATTACATACATATACTACACATGCAAGTTAGCCAATCATAGAAGACATAAATGATTAACAAGCCATTATTTGCAGATGATCAAGCACTAATACATGGGAAAATAATAGAAAACATACAACAATACTTAGATAGATTCAGCAGCAGAGAGACTCAAAATGACAAGAAAATCACCAATAACAAGTCAGATCATCATGAATACGGCAAAAGAGAAACAACAGAACAACGATTGACGGCAAGCAATTACAATTTGGTTATTTGGTTATGGAAGGCCCAGGTATCACTGCAAACGAATTAAAATCCATAATTGCTCAACCATCCGTGCCAGTGGAATCATCCGAATTACTAACTCATCTTCCAAACAAGGAAAGGTAGCTGTAGTCCGCATCATAGCAGTCTCAGCACACGCCAAAAGACATAAGGCGAAACCGCACAGAAAGTGAACACGGCCAACTGTTCCCTGTCATACGATATCAGCATTCATCGTAAACAATTGGAGTATCGGGACATGATCAAAACGGATGAAATATGTACATAGCAGTACTTAAAATTAATCTAGTAACAATTCACAAGCAGAAATAGACTCAAGATGCATCGACGCTTGTCAAATCAACGAACAAATATCACCACTATTGTCTAACAAGGAAAACGGGCACTCAACAGTACAATCTCCATCCAAAAGTTGTGCAGCCTTAACCCTAATTACAAGAATAATGAGAAAAATAAATGAGATTAAATGTGTTAGATGAATGATAGTAAACATCCTGAGTGATAAAATCATAAATTAAGAACTGAGTAAAAATCTAGGAATTATTCCCGCCATAGAATACATAAAGAAACAGAAGATAAAATGTTTTGACTACGTGATAACGTAGAAAGTTCAATAAGCCTTCAAAAAAGGTTGTTAGAACAGCAGACTAAAGGGCTGACCACAATAATGATGATTTATTAATGTTTATTAAAACACTAGGAAACATAACAGCAGCAGAGAAAAGCAGAACGGCAAAAGACTGCAAATTATATCTCCCTTCGACGCTGAAAGGCAAATAAGTAAGAAAAAGAGCTTTAAACTCTTTTACTAGAAAAAAGGTATCATCATCATCAAGTACAGGGCCTGCCAGCGTAGGTGATCATGTCTCTCCACAACGTTCTATCACCACAGTTATTTATCATTTCTGTTGTTGACCTTCTGCCAAGCACTTATCTTAAGCTGTCTGTATCTTTTCTCTTTGCTTCCCTCACTTTTCGTCCCTCAATTTTCCCAGTTGTTACAATAAATTCCAGTTGTTCTCTTCTCATTACATGGCCAAAAAATGATGATCGTTTCTTCCTAATATTAGAAATTAGCTCTCTTTTTGCTCTGGCTTCTTTCATAAAGTTTTCATTACTCTTCTAGTTGTGTCATATCTTCTTCTTAGCTATCGCATATCTTCTTCTTAGCTATCTCATATCTTCTTCTTAGCTATCGCATATCTTCTTCTTAGCTATCTCATATCTTCTTCTTAGCTATCGCATATCTTCTTAGCTATCGCATATCTCCTTCTTAGCTATCTCATATCTTCTTAGCTATCTCATATCTTCTTAGCTATCTCATATCTTCTTAGCTATCTCATATCTTCTTAGCTATCTCATATCTTCTTAGCTATCTCATATCTTCTTAGCTATCTCATATCTTCTTAGCTATCTCATATCTTCTTAGCTATCTCATATCTTCTTCTTATCTATCTCATATCTTCTTAGCTATCTCATATCTTCTTCTTAGCTATCTCATATCTTCTTCTTAGCTATCTCATATCTTCTTAGCTATCTCATATCTTCTTCTTAGCTATCTCATATCTTCTTAGCTATCTCATATCTTCTTCTTATCTATCTCATATCTTCTTAGCTATCTCATATCTTCTTCTTAGCTATCTCATATCTTCTTCTTAGCTATCTCATATCTTCTTCTTAGCTATCTCATATCTTCTTCTTAGCTATCTCATATCTTCTTTTTATCTATCTCATATCTTCTTCTTAGCTATCTCATATCTTCTTCTTAGCTATCTCATATCTTCTTCTTAGCTATCTCATATCTTCTTCTTAGCTATCTCATATCTTCTTCTTAGCTATCTCATATCTTCTTCTTAGCTATCTCATATCTTCTTCTTAGCTATCTCATATCTTCTTCTTATCTATCTCATATCTTCTTCTTAGCTATCTCATATCTTCTTCTTAGCTATCGCATATGTTCTTCTTAGCTATCTCATATCTTCTTCTTAGCTATCTCATATCTTCTTAGCTATCGCATATCTTCTTCTTAGCTATCTCATATCTTCTTAGCTATCTCATATCTTCTTCTTAGCTATCTCATATCTTCTTCTTAGCTATCGCTTATGTTCTTCTTAGCTATCTAATATCTTCTTCTTAGCTATCGCTTATGTTCTTCTTAGCTATCTCATATTTTCTTTGTAGCTATCTCATATCTTCTTCTTAGCTATCTCATATTTTACGAACTGACACAACTAGCGAGTGACCAAAGCTGCGGGTGCTGGGGGTGTGATCACATAGAATGCGAGCAGACAGATTGCACTGTTTTCTGTGACAGACCATCATCCAACACGTCGATTTTTTTTTCATGGCGTCAGGGTTTACTTTAAAGTTATGTTAATATGTTTAGAAAATAAAATATAATAATAAAATATAAATATATAAATACAATTAGAAAAAAATACCTCTACTAGACGTACCATCTTACATATATATGGGTAGTAACATAGATAAATAGGGAGGAACAGAAAATAATATCAAAATAAGGATATCAGAAGCAAGAGGAGCTTTAGTTTCACTGTGAAACATATGGAAGTCCAAAGAGATTGGGTTTAATACGAAAATAAAAATTTTGGACTCCAATTTATGGCTGTGAAACATGGAGAATAATAAAATTGACAATCGTGGGGATACAGACTTTCATTAACGGATACTTGCGCGGAATAAAAGGATGGAAATGGCAGGACAAGGTAATTAACATAGAGTTACGGAAATGTGAAAGTCGGATGCCAGTGAATGGAGAGATACAGCGATGACGATGGCGCTGGATAGGACGCTCACTGCGGAAGCCAACTGGGAGTATTGCACAACAGGCCCTTTTTTGGAGTCCACAGGGGAAAAGACAAAGAGGAAGACCAAATAATTCTTAGAGAAGATAACTAGAAACAGAGATAAAGATGATGGGGAAGGCATGGAATGATCTTAAAAGAATGACAAGACACAGAACGACTTGGAAAGTGTTTGTTGAAGACCTATGCTTCTCAGGGAGCTGAAAGATAGAAGAAGAAAAATATGTCTACAACGTTACAGACTCTCAGCCCAGCCACACTTAATGACTTATTTTATTGTTATTGTTTGTGTTTATTGTTGGTTTTTGTGAACCGCGTACGTATTATTATTGCCTGATATACTGTGGATCATTGAAACCTCACAAATTCCTCCGTCAATGTTGTTAGTGGTTCTGCCACTTCTACAAACCTTGGTATAAATTTCCTATAATAGCCGCACATCCCTAGAAAACCTCGCACTTCCCTTACTCTCATTGGTGGTTTCATTTCTTTTATCACTTGTACTTTATCTTTATCTTGTAGTATTCCCTCTCTATTTACCACAGCAATCAACATTTTACGGGCACATCATGAGAAGAGGAAAGTTGGAATACTTGGTTACAACTGGCAAAATGAAAGGAAAGAAAGATCGTGGAGGAAAAAGAGAGAAAATACTGGATAGCTTGGTGTCATGGCATGGAAAACAGTCAATAACAGAACTGATACGATGCACTGTAGATAGAAGATTGTGGAGGGACATGATCACCTACGCCAACTGGTAAGGCACATGATGATGATGATTTACCACAAACCCTAAATATTTCACTTCATTTCTTAGAACTTGACATTTATTGAGCTTTAGTTTTATATCGTGTTGATTTCTTACACTCTATTCCACTCTTTATATTCTAATGCCCCTACTTTAATACTCTTGTTCATCACTTGTTTAATATTTTGCATTCAATCTGTTTACATCATACTATTTATTGAACTATACAGTGTATATTACACAACACCTAGTTTACATCAATTTCTTGTCGTTGGGATTGTGAACTGCGTATATATTATTATTGTGTGTGGTTGTGTGTGTGTGTGTGTGTCGTTAGAGGAAAACTTTGTGAACCGAGTATGTATTATTATTATTATTATGTGTGTGAAGTTAAGACAATGCTTTGTGAACCGTGTGCGTATTATCTGTGTTTGTGTGATGTCAGGACAAAACTTTATGAACTGTTTATGTTTTGTTATTATGTGTGTCGTTTGCTTTGTGAATCATGTATGCATTATTATTATTGTATGTGTGTGTTTGTCGTTAAAGGAAACCTTTGTAAACCGTGCGTGTGTCATCTGTTTGTTTGTGAGTGTGTGTGATGTCAGAACAAAACTTTATGAACCGCGCGTCTATTCATCATCATTATGTGCCGTCTACGCATCGAAGGTTGGCTACCATGTAGTGCCAGTCCACGCTGTCTCTTGCTTTGATGGTGCAGATTGTCATAGGCTGACGTGTCCATCTTTTAATGTTACTCGTCCGTGGTAATCTTGGTCTGCTTCTGCCTCTTTTACCTTGTATTTTCCCTTCCGACATTACTTTTATTAGGCTGTTGTGTCTTTTATCATGCCCCAAAAGTTACATTTGTCATGTTCTAATTGTGTTTAGTAGTTCTCTTTTCATTTTTAGTTGTTTTAAAACTGCATCGTTTGTTTCTTTTCGTTCCATCCAATTCTACCTATTCTTCTATGTATCCACATTTCAAAGGCTTCAATTTTCTGTTCTGTTTTCTGGTGTAAAGTCCATGTTTCTGTACCATACATGAATATTGAGAAGATGTAACATTTTGCTATTCTTAGTTTCACCCGGTGCCTTGATGTTAGTATGTTCTTTATGGCATTAAATATACTTTTTGCCATACCTATTCTTTTGTTTATTTCAGTTATACATTTTTCATCGCTGGTTATAGTATGTCCCAGGTAGTTGTAGCTCTGAACTGTCTCCAGATCTATTATATCGTGTATTATTAATAGTTTAATTGCGTGGCTACCAGACCCACCACGGTTAGGGTAGACACAAATAGAGCCAATGTTACCTGCCAAGCATGTCGCCAGAGGCGGCTCAGCATTTTTGAAATCGTCGCATGTGCTGTCATATAGGACGTGAACTGAGCGACCTAATCAACGGAGTTGATCGATTCAGAGTGGAAGAAGTTGCCACAAGTGATTGAGCGGATATGGGGGAAATTCCAGGATGCAACGGAACCGGTTCCACCTATAGAATAGAATATTGTTATATGTGTGTGTGTGGTGTTGGTACAATCTTGTGTAGCGTGCGTGTATTACTATTATAATTGTGTGTGTGTGTGTGTGTGTGTGTGTGTGTGTGTGTGGAGATACAGTTCTTTAATTTTGTGAAGCTTTTGTGTATTATAATTATAATTGTGTTTGTTATGGTACAATCTTCAATATTGTGAAGTCGTTATGTAGTATAATTATAACTGTTTTGTTATGGTAAACCTTCAATCTTGTGAAGCTTATTATAATTATAACTGTTTCGTTATGGTAAACCTTCAATCTTGTGAAGCTTATTATAATTATAACTGTTTTCGTTATGGTAAACCTTCTATCTTGTTTATATTATAATTATAAGTGTGTGCCGTGTGTTGATATAAACTTGCCTAGCCTCTTTGTATTATTATAGATGTGTCCGTAGAGTATGAACTGCTTTACCATTAAAAATCGTATCCCGGGCCTCATTGTAGTCATCTCTAGTATCAGAGCTGGGGGAACTCTGTTGGTCACAGAATAAATCGAAACGTGGGAGCTACAGCTGCAGATGGTATAATAGAGTCGAACCTTCTGATACGTGATCAATAGTAATGTACTATGGAGGTTAGATATAAAAACACATCACTATCAACGACTCCTACAGTCAAAAATAATAACTTTAACTATAAAATCGGTTTATAAATGAAGATATAAAATAGTATAGGACAATGATATGCAGCATATCCTCAAGCAATAAGAAAGACAATTCTACACCTCCATGGCAACACTAAAACGTCACTTCACTCAGCGCCCATTGTCAACATTGTATGAGTCGTCACACACTACACATGGTTACCTCTATGGACATTAATGGAGAACCTAAAGTCTATGCTGACTTGTTAACAAATATCAGGATCTGACCAAACTTAGATCATCCAAACATAGGCAGTCATGTAAGGCAGTCCTTGTCTTGTAATCCACACTGAGCTAACATCGGAATGTTGGGCAATGTGTAAAACAAAGAGACCAGAATTAAATGTTAAATGGCATGGTTAGAGCTTAAAAGACATTTATGGAACAAAAACAAAAGCAACAGTTTGGAAGACTGCACAAATAACAGTTTAAAAAAAAAATTAAAATATCATATCTTATGTTTCCACATAAGTGACGTATAGAACTGGCAAGACTAAAACATGATTATATAAATAATGTACATCGACGATTTTGTGAGTAAAGATATGTGTATATATCATATGTATGTGAATGTGAGTGTGTATATATGTGTATGTGAAAATAATAAGCAGGTATAGGAACCAACATACATAATGACGCTATGGTTGACAGAGAACCATTTATAGGTTAGCCAGCTCTCTTGTTCACACATCTCTCATCCACATCCAACAACAACATGACAGAGTTATAATGAGCCAGCTCTCTTGCTCACTCATCTCTCATCCACATCCAACAACAACATGGCAGAGTTATAATGAGCCAGCTCTCTAGCTCACTCATCTCTCATCCACATCCAACAACAACATGGCAGAGTTATAATGAGCCAGCTCTCTTGCTAACTCATCTCTCATCCACATCCAACAACAACATAGAAGAACTCACAGATATAAATACTTTTCTTACAATCGTACAGAAACGTTCAATCCACACAATTGACTTCCGTGACAGAAAGCATTAAGGCACACACATTGGATACCAGGAGATATCGGAATTCTAGGAAATAAAACTATCCAGCAATTATTAAAGTTGTGTAACTGAAGCCCACTAGAAATACATAATTTAACATATACTCATGACAGTCTAGTGTTAAACCAGTGTCAAACAACGATGTTGTCTATCTCCAACTAAAGGGGATTAACACCATTTTTTTTAAAATAGAGAATATGCGGTAACTAACCCAGGTAACAAATGTGCATCAAGTTAACAATTAGAGAAGGTGACTTGTGCCTCTCTACAATCTCCTGACAATAAAAATATAAGCTACACATTTGAACCGCTACAATTTTGAGAAACACAATTTCTGACCAACACGGACTCCTCTGAGAGGCAGACACTTCAGATTACTTGCTAACAGTAATCGACTGTTGAATCGTAAATCAATTCAGAGGAAGAGGTATGTTTGCAGCACTTGGAAAAAATGACAAATAATCAACAACAGAAAAAAATATGGACCAAGACAGGATCGAACCCGTACTCAGTGGCACAGAGCCTTGCCACGAAAAGCCAAACGCTAGAGAACACTGCCACTCAGCTAACTGTTCCACTGAGTACGGGTTCGATCCTGTCTTGGTCCATATTTATTCTGTTGTTGATTATTTGTCATTTTTTCCGAGTGCTGTAAACATACCTCTTCCTCTGAAATGATTCACTGATTATCGCCTCGGAAGTTTCCCACTATAATAATATTATTTATTATTATTTGTCTCCTGTTGAATCGTAAGTCAACTGTACATAACTATACTACCGCAACAAACGAACATGCAAGAAATATTAAGAAGAAAAAAAATATATATACATATATGTAGTTTAGGGAAATTTCTTTGCAATGAAAATTCATCGCATAGAAATTAACAGCAAAGAAATGTCATTACATGTGTAATTCGATGCATAATTACAAAGCTGCAAGTTGTACACATGAGATTGTCTGCACATACGGCTTTACAATTTAATCACTTGAGAGACAAAGGTCCTGACTAGATTTTTCACAGCCTAAATTTAATGTGGGTTTTTATTTGGCAAAAAGTGATTTACTTACCTAGAAAAAGTGATGACATTATTGCAGGAAGACGAGACTATACAAGAAGAAGACGAAGGTGGTTTTAAAAACGATAGAGTGGTATTTTACTTGCCACCACAGTTATTGAGTTATTTACTGGTCATCATCATTGCACTCCGAAAATGTCCATAGGAGATCAGATCCCCTCCACAGCAAGTCTCGAAGTGTCCAACAACTGACGACTCCAGTTCTGTGTTGGTTCATTCGTCTCCTTACACACCCACTAACTTTCTCGTTTCTAGCTGTACCCATCTTAACCACCATCTCTTTCATACGAAGGAGTGACGTTTTCCTCCTTCGTTGTAGTATTTTGGGCTTGCTGCAAATAATAATAAATGAATATTTTTATAGAGAGAAACTTCCGAGGCGATAATTCAGCGAATCACAGAAAAAAAACAAAGAACAATATATGGTCCGAAGCAGGATCGAACCCTTACTCCTTGGCATTGCGCCTTGTCACGAGAAGCCAAACACTAGGGAAGACTGCCACTCAGCTAACTAAAAAATTAGCTATCGTGGACGATGTCTTTCACGCCGGTGTTCTCTTGACTATAGCATAGATTACGATCACAGTACGGGAATAAATTGCATTTCTGTACTTTCCTATTACTTTCCTGTTATTGCAAGTCTCTCCCGTTAGGGCTTGAAAGACATTTTTTTGTGTTAGGTGAGTGACAATGTCCCTAGCGTTCAGCTTCACGTGGGCGGTGTCAGGGAGTACGGTTTCGATCATGCTTCGGACCAAATATTGTTCTTTGTTTTTTTGTTTTTGTTGTTGTTTTTTCATTTTTCAGAGTGATGTAGTACATACCTCTTCCTCGTATGAATCGTTGAATTATCGATTCGAAAGTTTCCCTCTAAAATAATATTCATTTATTAGTATTTGTCTCCATCCTACACTCAGATGATTCTTGCGACGGATATACTAGTTCATTCCAAAGCCAGGTGATGATGCGCCGACAGGGCCGGTCATCTTGCTCTCAAGTTATGTTGCAGCCGACAGGCCAAATCATCCTACATTTATGTGTTGTTACCGTTGTATTGGCAGCGTATTCTGACGTCATGAAGAAAATCCCATCCACCCGTTATCAGAAGATGGATGAACCACATATTGGTAATGGTCAGGAAAAAAGCAAATGAAATACCAGATTTGGAAATTAAAACTCTATCCTCGCAATCAATCCGATGTCATTTTGCTTCATTACAGGTATATCGTTTCATCCAATTAATGACATCACTATAATATTTAATGACCTGAGGTTATCTTTGCTTGTCCATTATCAGTGACTAGTGTATCCGTGATATTGAAGATAAGTCACACTTCCACTATTGGCCTGGTTCTGGATAGTCCAGGACGGCAATACTGATCTTTTAATACTTCCGACATTGTTATAGTGTACCTAGTCTTGTCTCAAATATAAAATATAGAAAAACAAATAAATATAAACAAGCTGAAAACGCATATTTAAGGAAACATTACATTTTGCACCAAGAGATGACCTCAATAATGCAAACTGTTATTGTTGCAGAGATTCCAAGAAGTGAGTCGGGAAACTTTCCTCTAACTCGATGTTCCACAGACGAGATGGATTTTAATTCCTTTATTCTGACTCCAGACACATCTATTAACATGTGCAACAACACAAGTTCGCTGAAGATTTCGTTAAACAAATTGATGACTTTAGTGAGATGACTTCAAGTGTGATGTTTGCTGGGGTCTATGACACGCGCTCTGTCAATGTTCATATCATTAACGTCAGCTCTTGACATTTTAATAACATTCAGATATTTATTACTCACTTATATAGAGAGAGAAGGAAATACAGGGGCACGAGATAGATATTTATAACGATGTAACTGAGATGATTAGTGCAAAAATACAGTTTGTTGTTCGTGTATTCTCTGTAATGGGTGGAGTCAGGAAGAACGTGACTCATGTCGCTGTTATTTTTATATATGCAATGAGATGAATTACACACTTTTGTTAGGAGAGCAGGCTGCAGCGACTTATCAACATACTTTAATTACGACAATTTGCAACCAGTGTGTGGTGGGGTGGTTCACACTAGAACGTTCTAACAGCGTAGACTATCTGTCCTGTTATATGTTGATAAGTTACAAGAAAAGCTAGAACATGATGAATTAACAGACTATGGCTGTACACTGTCCACAATAGAAACAAACGAAGAGTTGCTTTTTCAACAACAACAAATACATTCATTTTTTAAACGTTTAGGGAGTCACGATAGCTCTTTATCTCTCTCTGTCTCTCTCTGTCTCTCTGTCTCTCTCTGTCTCTCTGTCTCTCTCTGTCTCTCTGTCTCTCTCTGTCTCTCTGTCTCTCTCTGTCTCTCTCTGTCTCTCTGTCTCTCTCTGTCTCTCTGTCTCTCTCTGTCTCTCTGTCTCTCTCTGTCTCTCTCTGTCTCTCTCTGTCTCTCTCTGTCTCTCTGTCTCTCTCTGTCTCTCTGTCTCTCTCTGTCTCTCTGTCTCTCTCTGTCTCTCTGTCTCTCTCTGTCTCTCTCTGTCTCTCCCTTTGTCCCTCTCTCTCTCTCTCTTCATCATTTCATCTCTTATCCCTCTGTCTCTCTGTCTCTCTCTGTTTCTCTCTGTCTCTCTGTCTCTCTCTGTCTCTCTCTGACTCTCAGTCTCTCTGTCTCTCTCTGTCTCAATGTCTCTCTGTCTCTCTCTGTCTCTCTCTGTCTCTCCCTTTGTCTCTCTCTCTCTCTTTTCATCAATTTCATCTCTTATCTCTCTGTCTCTCTGTCTCTCTCTGTCTCTCTCTGTCTCTCTCTGTCTCTCTGTCTCTCTGTCTCTCTCTGTCTCTCCCTTTGTCCCTCTCTCTCTCTTTTAATCATTTCATCTCTTATCCCTCTGTCTCTCTGTCTCTCTCTGTCTCTCTGTCTCTCTCTGTCTCTCCCTTTGTCCTCTCTCTCTCTTTTAATCATTTCATCTCTTATCCCTCTGTCTCTCTGTCTCTCTCTGTCTCTCTGTCTCTCTCTGTCTCTCTCTGTCTTTCCCTTTGTCCCTCTCTCTCTTTTCATCAGTTCATCTCTTATCCCTCTGTCTCTCTGTCTCTTTCTGTCTCTCTGTCTCTCTCTATCTCTCTCTGTCTCTCTCTATCTCTCTGTCTCTCTGTCTCTCTGTCTCTCTCTTTCTCCTTCGGTCTCTCTCTGTCTCTCTGTCTCTCTCTGTCTCTCTCTGTCTCTCCATGTCTCTCTGTTTCTCTGTCACTCTCTGTCTCTCTGTCTCTCTATCTCTCTCTGTCTCTCTATCTCTCTCTGTCTCTCTGCCTCTCTGTCTCTATCTGTATATCTGTCTCTCTCTGTCTCTGTCTCTCTCTGTCTCTCTCTGTCTTTCCCTTTTTCCCTCTCTCTCTCTCTTTTCATCATTTCATCTCTTATCCCTCTGTCTCTCTGTCTCTCTCTGTCTCTCTGTCTCTCTCTGTCTCTCTGTCTCTCTGTCTCTCTCTGTCTCTCTGTCTCTCTATCTCTCTCTGTCTCTCACTATCTCTCTCTGTCTCTCTATCTCTCACTGTCTCTCTCTCTGTCTCTCTCTGTCTCTCTATCTCTCTCTGTCGCTCTCTGTCTCTCTGTCTCTCTCTGTGTCTCTCTGTCTCTCTCTGTCTCTCTGTCTCTCTCTGTCTCTCTGTCTCTCTCTGTCTCTCTGTCTCTCTCTGTCTCTCTGTCTCTCTCTGTCTCTCTCTGTCTCTCTCTGTATCTCTGTCTCTCTCTGTCTCTCTCTGTCTCTCTCCGTCTCTCTCTGTCTCTATGTCTCTCTCTGTCTCTCTCTGTCTCTATGTCTCTCTCTGTCTCTCTCTGTCTCTCTCTCTCTCTGGCTCTCTCTGTCTCTCTATGTCTCTCTCTGTCTCTCTCTCTGTCTCCCTCTGTCTCTCTGTCTCTCTGTCTCTCTCTGTCTCTCTCTGTCTATCTCTGTCTCTCTCTCTGTCTCTCTCTCTCTCTTTTCATCATTTCATCTCTTATCCCTCTGTCTCTCTGTCTCTCTCTGTCTCTCTCTGTCTCCCTCTTTCTCTGTCTCTCTCTGTCCCTCTCTGTCTCTCTCTGTCTCTCTATGTCTCTCTCTGTCTCTCTCTGTCTCTCTCTATCTATCTGTCTCTCTCTCTGTCTCTCTGTCTCTCTCTGTCTCTCTGTCTCTCTGTCTCTCTGTCTCTCTCTGTCTCTCTGTCTCTCTGTCTCTCTGTCTCTCTGTCTCTCTGTCTCTCTCTGTCTCTCTCTGTCCCTCTCTGTCTCTCTATGTCTCTCTCTGTCTCTCTCTGTTTCTCTGTCTCTCTCTGTCTCTCTATCTCTCTCTGTCTCTCTCTCCCTCTGTCTCTCTCTCCGTCTCTCTCCCTCTGTCTCTCTCTCTGTCTCTCTCTCCCTTTGTCTCTCTCTCCCTCTATCTCTCTCTGTCTCTCTCTCCGTCTCTCTCCCTCTGTCTCTCTCTCTGTCTCTCTCTCCCTTTGTCTCTCTCTCCCTCTATCTCTCTCTGTCTCTCTCTCCGTCTCTCTCTGTCTCTCTCTCCCTTTGTCTCTCTGTCTCTCTCTCCGTCTCTCTCTCTGTCTGTATTTCTCTCTCTCTGTCTCTCTCTCCCTTTGTCTCTCTCCCTCTATCTCTCTCTGTCTCTCTCTCCGTCTCTCTCTCTGTCTGTCTCTCTCTCTCACTCTCGCTTTTCATCATTTCATCTTTTATCCCTCTGTTTATTTTTCATTAAAACAAATATCAGCAGGGCTGAAACTAAGAATGGCAAAGTGTTACATCTTCTCAATATTCCTGTATGGTACAGAAACATGGACATTAGACAAGAAAACTATAACAGAAAATTGAAGCCTTTGAAATGTGGATTTATAGAAGAATAGGTAGAATTGGATGGAAAGAAAAGAGAACAAACGATGAAGTTTTAAAACAACTGAAAATGAAAAGAGAACTACTAAATACCATTAAGATAAGACAAATGCAATTTTGGGGACATGTTAAAAGACACAACAGCCTACTGAAAGTAATATTGGAAGGAAAATACAAGGTAAAATAGGCAGAGGCAGACCAAAACTAACATGGACGAGTAACATCAAAAGATGGACACATCAATCTATGACAGCCTGCACCAACAAAGCAAGAAACAGAGTAGAAAGGCGATCCATGGTAGCCAACCTTCGTTGCGGAGTTGATGATGATGATAATATTTCTCCTTAACTTACATGTCTCGCATGTCCTAGATGTAGTACAGTTTATCTGTAGTTCGTCGTTTGTTGATGTTGTCCTCGTTTTCTCAAGAAGACGGCATGTGGTCTGAAATGTCAGTATTTTGTTGTGTTACCTTTTGGTGAAACTGTCACCTTGTAGGAGTGTACGTTACAGAACACTACTTGTTTCTTGCTACCAGCTTTACCGCAGCACTGCAATTACTTGTCTGTTACCTACAAAATCATGTTATACTTGCCAGGTAACCTGCAAGTTCATTTAACACCAGCAAGTAACGTTCGGTAGTCTTTTAAAACAGGCAAGTAAAATAGGTAAACCCGTTAGTAATAATCAAGTAACGTAGACTCCTTTTTTATTAATCCTTTTTTATTATTTTATTATTTAAAGACATATGGGAAGGCCATGGGCGACATTATAAAAAAAGCACAAGAATTATATTATTTATAATGAGGATGACGTCATGGAACGCACCAAAATGGCAGCTTATTTATATTCGAGCTATGGACTAAGCAATGTTTACATTGAACAACACGATATATGTTATTGCAGCGAGTTGGCAGATGTTTGAAAATGTTTTCAAGGGTTTTAACATAAATGTTTGTTCACAGTTCGTTAACTTTCGCTGTAGATAAAGTCGTTAATTCGATGGCTTGGTTTAGGACGTTTGGTAGCTAAGGACCTAACTTGTGCAAACGGATGGCACTGGCAAGGATCATTTTGAATCTATGAAGTGGGCTCATTTTGTGTTTAACTCAAAAGCATATGTACTTTTTAACCAAAGACCTTTTTTTGGGGACTCAATGAAGATATCCCCGATGGAAGAATAAATTGTACTATTAGTCCCATACGTGATTCGCTTCCAGAGGTTTATGATGTAAACAAAGCAGTTTTGTCATTGCAAGTGAATAATGTCCACACCTATAATTGGTCAGGAGTGTGTAGCAGCAACAGCTTTATAGCGAACACAGAAAACATCACAGGATTGTGCTGTTCTGAAACAGCTATGCCATGCTACCCTAGAATTGCCTTTAATGGGATTACTGTGACCACAAACCACTCTCCATGTGTGTGCCACATATTTACACCCCAGAAAGAAACACTGAATATAACAGTTGCACCAAGCATTTCATCAGCAGAGCCATATCTATGGAATGTTAATCTGACATTGTTCTTGAATGATGTCCAAGTTAATGAGACATCAGAATCGTGTGGCGGCAGCTACAAGAAGGGAGCGGAGAACATCAAGTTCTGCTGCTATAAAGGAGACTTGCCTTGCTTTCCCAGAATTGCCTTAAATGGGATCACTGTAGTTGAAAACTTCTCCTCTTGTGTAAATTACACATTCACATCTAATAGTGAATCAATGAAGGTCACAAAATCATATTGTCTCTGTGGTTTTACTAACTACAGGTCATGTGGCTTCTGTTGGATTGGAAATGATAACTTACCACCACTGTGTGTCTATATGTTAGGAATTGGAGTCATCAATGATGGCCTAACATCATCAAGTGCTATGACGATCATCATTTTCGGGAGGACGTGAACTCCCATGGTATATGGTGGATAGGCGGCAGGAACCATTGAAGGCTATGTCTGAAAAGTGTTCCTTGTTGCAGTTTCCTCATATTCCAAGTCAGGCTTGTTGCAGGAGCTACTGGGTTAAGTGCTCTGTGCACACCGTGAGCTGTGTGTCTCATCCGTTTTGATCCTGCTTCGATATCCCGCTTGTTTACGATGAATGATGATATCGTATGACAGGGAACAGTTGGCTGTGTTCACTTTCTGCGCGGTTTCGCCTTAAGTCTTTTGACGTGTGCTGAGACTGCGACGATGGGTACTACAGCTACCTGTCTTTGTTTGGAAGATGAGTTAGTAATTCGGATGATTCCACTGGCACGGGCGGTTGAGAAATTATGGATTTTAATTCGTTTGCTGTGATACCAAGGCCTTCCATAACCAAATAACCAACCAACCCTTTTTATTACAGTTAGATTATGTGTAATCACCAATTATAACAGTCAAGTAACGTACAAAACTGTTAATAAGAGTCTAATTAACTACATTTTCATTTAGTATGACACAACAAGGAGTGCACAAATTATAGGGGAATTATGCTACATCAGTGCCAGGAAAAATATTAGGCAGAATCATTCTGGAGAGACTAAAAGAGGCTATAGAGAAACACTTGAGAGATGAACAAGCAGGTTTTAGGAAGAACAGATCATGTGCTGATCAAATAACTACTCTACGTATAATAGTTGAACAAAGTTTAGAACTAAAATCCCCACTTTATATTGGATTCATAGATTACGAAAAGGCATTTGATAGTTTAGACAGAAGAATGCTTTGGAAGTTGCTGAGTCATTATGGAATCCCCATAAAGTTTATTAACCTGATAAAAACAATGTATGAAGGAACAAAATGTAGTGTGGTGCATGAAGGACAGCTTACAGAAGCATTTGAAATAAGAACAGGAGTAAGACAAGGATGCCTTCTGTCTCAATTTCTCTTTCTACTGGCCATAGATTGGATTATGAAAATAACTCAAAACAACAGAAATGGGATCCAGTGGTCACTGACCAAACAACTTGATGATTTAGACTTTGCTGATGACATAGCTCTCCTATCACACAGCCACCAACAGATGCAAGATAAAATGAGTATATTAGATGAGAGATCACAACAGCTAGGACTAAAGATAATAGAGATAAGACCAACATTATGAGAATTAATGCAGTTGGCAATAACCAAATAAAACTAGGAGAAATACCTCTACTAGACGTACAATCTTATATATATCTGGGCAGTAATATAGATAAAGAGGGAGGAACAGAAAACGATACCAAAATAAGGATATCAAAAGCAAGAGGAGCTTTCATTGCACTGGGAAACATATGGAAATCCAAAGAAATTAGGCTAAATACAAAAATACAAATTTTCAACTCCAATGTTAAGTCGGTTCATTATATGGCTGTGAAACATGGAGAATAACAAAATTGACAATCACGAAGGTACAGACTTTCATTAATGGATGCTTGCGCAGAATAAAGGGATGGAAATGGCAGGACAAAGTCACAAACGTGGAATTATGGAAATGTACCGGTCAAATACCAGTGGATAAAGAAATACAGCGAAGACGATGGCGATGGATAGGACACACACTACGGAAACCAACTGAGAGTATTACACAACAGGCCCTTTTTTGGAATCCCCAGGGGAAAAGACAAAGAGGAAGACCAAGGAATTCTTGGAGAAGACAGATTGAAGCAGAGATGAAGATGATGGGGAAGACATGGAATGATCTTAAAAGAATTGCAAAAAACAGAACGACTTGGAAAGTGTTTGTTGAAGACCTCTGCTCCACTGGGAGCTAAAAGGTAGAAGAGATGACACAACAAGAAAGGCATGGGAGACTGGAAACAGGCAGTCATTGAAATAATATTGAAAACTAATGGTAGTCAGTGAGACTGCAATCAAAATAGCGATATCAGCCTTCTCAGACATATGGGAAGGCCATGGGCGACATAAAAAATGCAAAAGAAGTCAAGTAGAACTACAGTGAATCTATTCTTAAATAGTGTTCCGAAAAAAGACGATATACTGACGAACTATTCACCCAAAAACAGCTAGCAAAGAAGACGACAGTATAGAATTACAATATGTAAATAGCTGTCATTGACACGGAAAAAAGATTTCGACCGAACAAACAGAGAACAACTATAGGAAATACAAACAATATACAGAGTAAGCCAACATCTAACAAACCTGAGTATATTTCTCTACAATCAACAGCAGCTGGAGTCAGAAGAGTGACAGGTTACATATACCACATCAAAGTTAGATAAGAGCAAGACAGGGGAGCGTAATATCGCCCCTACTGTTTATTACATACATATACTACACATGCAAGTTAGCCAATCATAGAAGACATAAATGATTAACAAGCCATTATTTGCAGATGATCAAGCACTAATACATGGGAAAATAATAGAAAACATACAACAATACTTAGATAGATTCAGCAGCAGAGAGACTCAAAATGACAAGAAAATCACCACTAACAAGTCAGATCATCATGAATACGGCAAAAGAGAAACAATAGAACAACGATTGACGGCAAGCAATTACAATTTGGTTATTTGGTTATGGAAGGCCCAGGTATCACTGCAAACGAATTAAAATCCATAATTGCTCAACCATCCGTGCCAGTGGAATCATCCGAATTACTAACTCATCTTCCAAACAAGGAAAGGTAGCTGTAGTCCGCATCATAGCAGTCTCAGCACACGCCAAAAGACATAAGGCGAAACCGCACAGAAAGTGAACACGGCCAACTGTTCCCTGTCATACGATATCAGCATTCATCGTAAACAATTGGAGTATCGGGACATGATCAAAACGGATGAAATATGTACATAGCAGTACTTAAAATTAATCTAGTAACAATTCACAAGCAGAAATAGACTCAAGATGCATCGACGCTTGTCAAATCAACGAACAAATATCACCACTATTGTCTAACAAGGAAAACGGGCACTCAACAGTACAATCTCCATCCAAAAGTTGTGCAGCCTTAACCCTAATTACAAGAATAATGAGAAAAATAAATGAGATTAAATGTGTTAGATGAATGATAGTAAACATCCTGAGTGATAAGATCATAAATTAAGAACTGAGTAAAATCTAGGAATTATTCCCGCCATAGAATACATAAAGAAACAGAAGATAAATGTTTTGACTACGTGATAACGTAGAAAGTTCAATAAGCCTTCAAAAAGGTTGTTAGAACAGCAGACTAAAGGGCTGACCACAATAATGATGATTTATTAATGTTTATTAAAACACTAGGAAACATAACAGCAGCAGAGAAAAGCAGAACGGCAAAAGACTGCAAATTATATCTCCCTTCGACGCTGAAAGGCAAATAAGTAAGAAAAAGAGCTTTAAACTCTTTTACTAGAAAAAAGGTATCATCATCATCAAGTACTGGGCCTGCCAGCGTAGGTGATCATGTCTCTCCACAACGTTCTATCACCACAGTTATTTATCATTTCTGTTGTTGACCTTCTGCCAAGCACTTATCTTAAGCTGTCTGTATCTTTTCTCTTTGCTTCCCTCTCTTTTCGTCCCTCAATTTTCCCAGTTGTTACAATATATTCCAGTTGTTCTCTTCTCATAACATGGCCAAAAAATGATGATCGTTTCTTCCTAATATTAGAAATTAGCTCTCTTTTTGCTCTGGCTTCTTTCATAAAGTTGTCATTACTCTTCTAGTTGTGTCATATCTTCTTCTTAGCTATCGCATATCTTCTTCTTAGCTATCTCATATCTTCTTCTTAGCTATCGCATATCTTCTTCTTAGCTATCTCATATCTTCTTCTTAGCTATCGCATATCTTCTTAGCTATCGCATATCTTCTTCTTAGCTATCGCATATCTTCTTCTTAGCTATCTCATATCTTCTTAGCTATCTCATATCTTCTTCTTAGCTATCTCATATCTTCTTAGCTATCTCATATCTTCTTAGCTATCTCATATCTTCTTCTTAGCTATCGCATATCTTCTTCTTAGCTATCGCATATCTTCTTCTTAGCTATCGCATATCTTCTTCTTAGCTATCTCATATCTTCTTAGCTATCTCATATCTTCTTCTTATCTATCTCATATCTTCTTAGCTATCTCATATCTTCTTCTTAGCTATCTCATATCTTCTTCTTAGCTATCTCATATCTTCTTAGCTATCTCATATCTTCTTCTTAGCTATCTCATATCTTCTTAGCTATCTCATATCTTCTTCTTAGCTATCTCATATCTTCTTAGCTATCTCATATCTTCTTCTTATCTATCTCATATCTTCTTAGCTATCTCATATCTTCTTCTTAGCTATCTCATATCTTCTTCTTAGCTATCTCATATCTTCTTAGCTATCTCATATCTTCTTAGCTATCTCATATCTTCTTAGCTATCTCATATCTTCTTAGCTATCTCATATCTTCTTAGCTATCTCATATCTTCTTAGCTATCTCATATCTTCTTAGCTATCTCATATCTTCTTAGCTATCTCATATCTTCTTAGCTATCTCATATCTTCTTAGCTATCTCATATCTTCTTAGCTATCTCATATCTTCTTCTTATCTATCTCATATCTTCTTAGCTATCTCATATCTTCTTCTTAGCTATCTCATATCTTCTTCTTAGCTATCTCATATCTTCTTAGCTATCGCATATCTTCTTCTTAGCTATCTCATATCTTCTTAGCTATCTCATATCTTCCTCTTAGCTATCTCATATCTTCTTCTTAGCTATCGCTTATGTTCTTCTTAGCTATCTAATATCTTCTTCTTAGCTATCGCTTATGTTCTTCTTAGCTATCTCATATTTTCTTTGTAGCTATCTCATATCTTCTTCTTAGCTATCTCATATTTACGAACTGACACAACTAGCGAGTGACCAAAGCTGCGGGTGCTGGGGGTGTGATCACATAGAATGCGAGCAGACAGATTGCACTGTTTTCTGTGACAGACCATCATCCAACACGTCGATTTTTTTTTCATGGCGTCAGGGTTTACTTTAAAGTTATGTTAATATGTTTAGAAAATAAAATATAATAATAAAATATAAATATATAAATACAATTAGAAAAAAATACCTCTACTAGACGTACCATCTTACATATATATGGGTAGTAACATAGATAAATAGGGAGGAACAGAAAATAATATCAAAATAAGGATATCAGAAGCAAGAGGAGCTTTAGTTGCACTGTGAAACATATGGAAGTCCAAAGAGATTGGGTTTAATACGAAAATAAAAATTTTGGACTCCAATTTATGGCTGTGAAACATGGAGAATAATAAAATTGACAATCGTGGGGATACAGACTTTCATTAACGGATACTTGCGCGGAATAAAAGGATGGAAATGGCAGGACAAGGTAATTAACATAGAGTTACGGAAATGTGAAAGTCGGATGCCAGTGAATGGAGAGATACAGCGATGACGATGGCGCTGGATAGGACGCTCACTGCGGAAGCCAACTGGGAGTATTGCACAACAGGCCCTTTTTTGGAGTCCACAGGGGAAAAGACAAAGAGGAAGACCAAATAATTCTTAGAGAAGATAACTAGAAACAGAGATAAAGATGATGGGGAAGGCATGGAATGATCTTAAAAGAATGACAAGACACAGAACGACTTGGAAAGTGTTTGTTGAAGACCTATGCTTCTCAGGGAGCTGAAAGATAGAAGAAGAAAAATATGTCTACAACGTTACAGACTCTCAGCCCAGCCACACTTAATGACTTATTTTATTGTTATTGTTTGTGTTTATTGTTGGTTTTTGTGAACCGCGTACGTATTATTATTGCCTGATATACTGTGGATCATTGAAACCTCACAAATTCCTCCGTCAATGTTGTTAGTGGTTCTGCCACTTCTACAAACCTTGGTATAAATTTCCTATAATAGCCGCACATCCCTAGAAAACTTCGCACTTCCCTTACTCTCATTGGTGGTTTCATTTCTTTTATCACTTGTACTTTATCTTTATCTTGTAGTATTCCCTCTCTATTTACCACAGCAATCAACATTTTACGGGCACATCATGAGAAGAGGAAAGTTGGAATACTTGGTTACAACTGGCAAAATGAAAGGAAAGAAAGATCGTGGAGGAAAAAGAGAGAAAATACTGGATAGCTTGGTGTCATGGCATGGAAAACAGTCAATAACAGAACTGATACGATGCACTGTAGATAGAAGATTGTGGAGGGACATGATCACCTACGCCAACTGGTAAGGCACATGATGATGATGATTTACCACAAACCCTAAATATTTCACTTCATTTCTTAGAACTTGACATTTATTGAGCTTTAGTTTTATATCGTGTTGATTTCTTACACTCTATTCCACTCTTTATATTCTAATGCCCCTACTTTAATACTCTTGTTCATCACTTGTTTAATATTTTGCATTCAATCTGTTTACATCATACTATTTATTGAACTATACAGTGTATATTACACAACACCTAGTTTACATCAATTTCTTGGCGTTGGGATTGTGAACTGCGTATATATTATTATTGTGTGTGGTTGTGTGTGTGTGTGTGTGTGTCGTTAGAGGAAAACTTTGTGAACCGAGTATGTATTATTATTATTATTATGTGTGTGAAGTTAAGACAATGCTTTGTGAACCGTGTGCGTATTATCTGTGTTTGTGTGATGTCAGGACAAAACTTTATGAACTGTTTATGTTTTGTTATTATGTGTGTCGTTTGCTTTGTGAATCATGTATGCATTATTATTATTGTATGTGTGTGTTTGTCGTTAAAGGAAAGCTTTGTGAACCGTGCGTGTGTCATCTGTTTGTTTGTGAGTGTGTGTGATGTCAGAACAAAACTTTATGAACCGCGCGTCTATTCATCATCATTATGTGCCGTCTACGCATCGAAGGTTGGCTACCATGTAGTGCCAGTCCACTCTGTCTCTTGCTTTGATGGTGCAGATTGTCATAGGCTGACGTGTCCATCTTTTAATGTTACTCGTCCGTGGTAATCTTGGTCTGCTTCTGCCTCTTTTACCTTGTATTTTCCCTTCCGACATTACTTTTATTAGGCTGTTGTGTCTTTTATCATGCCCCAAAAGTTACATTTGTCATGTTCTAATCGTGTTTAGTAGTTCTCTTTTCATTTTTAGTTGTTTTAAAACTGCATCGTTTGTTTCTTTTCTTTCCATCCAATTCTACCTATTTTCTATGTATCCACATTTCAAAGGCTTCAATTTTCTGTTCTGTTTTCTGGTGTAAAGTCCATGTTTCTGTACCATACATGAATATTGAGAAGATGTAACATTTTGCTATTCTTAGTTTCACCCGGTGCCTTGATGTTAGTATGTTCTTTATGGCATTAAATATACTTTTTGCCATACCTATTCTTTTGTTTATTTCAGTTATACATTTTTCATCGCTGGTTATAGTATGTCCCAGGTAGTTGTAGCTCTGAACTGTCTCCAGATCTATTATATCGTGTATTATTAATAGTTTAATTGCGTGGCTACCAGACCCACCACGGTTAGGGTAGACACAAATAGAGCCAATGTTACCTGCCAAGCATGTCGCCAGAGGCGGCTCAGCATTTTTGAAATCGTCGCATGTGCTGTCATATAGGACGTGAACTGAGCGACCTAATCAACGGAGTTGATCGATTCAGAGTGGAAGAAGTTGCCACAAGTGATTGAGCGGATATGGGGGAAATTCCAGGATGCAACGGAACCGGTTCCACCTATAGAATAGAATATTGTTATGTGTGTGTGTGTGTGTGTGTGTGTTGGTACAATCTTGTGTAGCGTGCGTGTATTACTATTATAATGTGTGTGTGTGTGTGTGTGTGTGTGTGTGGAGATACAGTTCTTTAAGTTTGTGAAGCTTTTGTGTATTATAATTATAATTGTGTTTGTTATGGTACAATCTTCAATATTGTGAAGCTTGTATGTATTTCAATTATACCTGTGTTCGTTATTTAAACCTTCAATCTTGTGAAGCTTGTATGTATTATAATTATAACTGTTTTGTTATGGTAAACCTTCAATCTTGTGAAGCTTATTATAATTATAACTGTTTCGTTATGGTAAACCTTCAATCTTGTGAAGCTTATTATAATTATAACTGTTTTCGTTATGGTAAACCTTCTATATTGTTTATATTATAATTATAAGTGTGTGCCGTGTGTTGATATAAACTTGCCTAGCCTCTTTGTATTATTATAGATGTGTCCGTAGAGTATGAACTGCTTTACCATTAAAAATCGTATCCCGGGCCTCATTGTAGTCATCTCTAGTATCAGAGCTGGGGGAACTCTGTTGGTCACAGAATAAATCGAAACGTGGGAGCTACAGCTGCAGATGGTATAATAGAGTCGAACCTTCTGATACGTGATCAATAGTAATGTACTATGGAGGTTAGATATAAAAACACATCACTATCAACGACTCCTACAGTCAAAAATAATAACTTTAACTATAAAATCGGTTTATAAATGAAGATATAAAATAGTATAGGACAATGATATGCAGCATATCCTCAAGCAATAAGAAAGACAATTCTACACCTCCATGGCAACACTAAAACGTCACTTCACTCAGCGCCCATTGTCAACATTGTATGAGTCGTCACACACTACACATGGTTACCTCTATGGACATTAATGGAGAACCTAAAGTCTATGCTGACTTGTTAACAAATATCAGGATCTGACCAAACTTAGATCATCCAAACATAGGCAGTCATGTAAGGCAGTCCTTGTCTTGTAATCCACACTGAGCTAACATCGGAATGTTGGGCAATGTGTAAAACAAAGAGACCAGAATTAAATGTTAAATGGCATGGTTAGAGCTTAAAAGACATTTATGGAACAAAAACAAAAGCAACAGTTTGGAAGACTGCACAAATAACAGTTTAAAAAAAAAATTAAAATATCATATCTTATGTTTCCACATAAGTGACGTATAGAACTGGCAAGACTAAAACATGATTATATAAATAATGTACATCGACGATTTTGTGAGTAAAGATATGTGTATATATCATATGTATGTGAATGTGAGTGTGTATATATGTGTATGTGAAAATAATAAGCAGGTATAGGAACCAACATACATAATGACGCTATGGTTGACAGAGAACCATTTATAGGTTAGCCAGCTCTCTTGTTCACACATCTCTCATCCACATCCAACAACAACATGACAGAGTTATAATGAGCCAGCTCTCTTGCTCACTCATCTCTCATCCACATCCAACAACAACATGGCAGAGTTATAATGAGCCAGCTCTCTAGCTCACTCATCTCTCATCCACATCCAACAACAACATGGCAGAGTTATAATGAGCCAGCTCTCTTGCTAACTCATCTCTCATCCACATCCAACAACAACATAGAAGAACTCACAGATATAAATACTTTTCTTACAATCGTACAGAAACGTTCAATCCACACAATTGACTTCCGTGACAGAAAGCATTAAGGCACACACATTGGATACCAGGAGATATCGGAATTCTAGGAAATAAAACTATCCAGCAATTATTAAAGTTGTGTAACTGAAGCCCACTAGAAATACATAATTTAACATATACTCATGACAGTCTAGTGTTAAACCAGTGTCAAACAACGATGTTGTCTATCTCCAACAAAAGGGGATTAACACCATTTTTTTTAAATAGAGAATATGCGGTAACTAACCCAGGTAACAAATGTGCATCAAGTTAACAATTAGAGAAGGTGACTTGTGCCTCTCTACAATCTCCTGACAATAAAAATATAAGCTACACATTTGAACCGCTACAATTTTGAGAAACACAATTTCTGACCAACACGGACTCCTCTGAGAGGCAGACACTTCAGATTACTTGCTAATAGTAATCGACTGTTGAATCGTAAATCAATTCAGAGGAAGAGGTATGTTTGCAGCACTCGGAAAAAATGACAAATAATCAACAACAGAAAAAAATATGGACCAAGACAGGATCGAACCCGTACTCAGTGGCACAGAGCCTTGCCACGAAAAGCCAAACGCTAGGGAACACTGCCACTCAGCTAACTGTGCCACTGAGTACGGGTTCGATCCTGTCTTGGTCCATATTTATTCTGTTGTTGATTATATTTGTCATTTTTTCCGAGTGCTGTAAACATACCTCTTCCTCTGAAATGATTCACTGATTATCGCCTCGGAAGTTTCCCACTATAATAATATTTATTTATTATTATTTGTCTCCTGTTGAATCGTAAGTCAACTGTACATAACTATACTACCGCAACAAACGAACATGCAAGAAATATTAAGAAGACAAAAAAAATATATATACATATATGTAGTTTAGGGAAATTTCTTTGCAATGAAAATTCATCGCATAGAAATTAACAGCAAAGAAATGTCATTACATGTGTAATTCGATGCATAATTACAACGCTGCAAGTTGTACACATGAGATTGTCTGCACATACGGCTTTACAATTTAATCACTTGAGAGGCAAAGGTCCTGACTAGATTTTTCACAGCCTAAATTTAATGTGGGTTTTTATTTGGCAAAAAGTGATTTACTTACCTAGAAAATGTGATGACATTATTGCAGGAAGGACGAGACTATACAAGAAGAAGACGAAAGTGGTTTTAAAACGATAAAGTGGTATTTTACTTGCCACCACAGTTATTGAGTTATTTACTGGTCATCATCATTGCACTCCGAAAATGTCCATAGGAGATCAGATCCCCTCCACAGCAAGTCTCGAAGTGTCCAACAACTGACGACTCCAGTTCTGTGTTGGTTCATTCGTCTCCTTACACACCCACTAACTTTCTCGTTTCTAGCTGTACCCATCTTAACCACCATCTCTTTCATACGAAGGAGTGACGTTTTCCTCCTTCGTTGTAGTATTTTGGGCTTGCTGCAAATAATAATAAATGAATATTTTTATAGAGAGAAACTTCCGAGGCGATAATTCAGCGAATCACAGAAAAAAAACAAAGAACAATATATGGTCCGAAGCAGGATCGAACCCTTACTCCTTGGCATTGCGCCTTGTCACGAGAAGCCAAACACTAGGGAAGACTGCCACTCAGCTAACTAAAAAATTAGCTATCGTGGACGATGTCTTTCACGCCGGTGTTCTCTTGACTATAGCATAGATTACGATCACAGTACGGGAATAAATTGCATTTCTGTACTTTCCTATTACTTTCCTGTTATTGCAAGTCTCTCCCGTTAGGGCTTGAAAGACATTTTTTTGTGTTAGGTGAGTGACAATGTCCCTAGCGTTCGGCTTCACGTGGCAAGACGCAGTGTCATGGAGTACGGTTTCGATCATGCTTCGGACCAAATATTGTTCTTTGTTTTTTTGTTTTTGTTGTTGTTGTTTTTTCAATTTTTCAGAGTGATGTAGTACATACCTCTTCCTCGTATGAATCGTTGAATTATCGATTCGAAAGTTTCCCTCTAAAATAATATTCATTTATTAGTATCTGTCTCCATCCTACACTCAGATGATTCTTGCGACGGATAGACTAGTTCATTCCAAAACCAGGTGATGATGCGCCGACAGGGCCGGTCATCTTGCTCTCAAGTTATGTTGCAGCCGACAGGCCAAATCATCCTACATTTATGTGTTGTTACCGTTGTATTGGCAGCTTATTCTGACGTCATGGAGAAAATCCCATCCACCCGTTATCAGAAGATGGATGAACCACATATTGGTAATGGTCAGGAAAAAAGCAAATGAAATACGAGATTTGGAAATTAAAACCCTATCCTCGCAATAAATCCGATGTCATTTATGCTTCATTACAGGGACATCGTTTCATCCAATTAATGACATCACTATAATATTTAATGACCTGAGGTTATCTTTGCTTGTCCATTATCAGTGACTAGTGTATCCGTGATATTGAAGATAAGTCACACTTCCACTATTGGCCTGGTTCTGGATAGTCCAGGACGGCAATACTGATCTTTTAATACTTCCGACATTGTTATAGTGTACCTAGTCTTGTCTCAAATATAAAATATAGAAAAACAAATAAATATAAACAAGCTGAAAACGCATATTTAAGGAAACATTACATTTTGCACCAAGAGATGACCTCAATAATGCAAACTGTTATTGTTGCAGAGATTCCAAGAAGTGAGTCGGGACACTTTCCTCTAACTCGATGTTCCACAGACGAGATGGACTTTCTGTTCCTTTATTCTGACTCCAGACACATCTATTAACGTGTGCAACAACACAAGTTCGCTGAAGATTTCGTTAAACAAATTGATGACTTTAGTGAGATGACTTCAAGTGTGATGTTTGCTGGGGTCTATGACACGCGCTCTGTCAATGTTCATATCATTAACGTCAGCTCTTGACATTTTAATAACATTCAGATATGTATTACTCACTTATATAGAGAGAGAAGGAAACACAGGGGCACGAGATAGAGATTTATAACGATGTAACTGAGATGATTAGTGCAAAAATACAGTTTGTTGTTCGTGTATTCTCTGTAATGGGCGGAGTCAGGAAGAACGTGACTCATGTCGCTGTTATTTTTATATATGCAATGAGATGAATTACACACTTTTGTTAGGAGAGCAGGCTGCAGCGACTTATCAACATACTTTAATTACGACAATTTGCAACCAGTGTGTGGTGGGGTGGTTCACACTAGAACGTTCTAACAGCGTAGACTATCTGTCCTGTTATATGTTGATAAGTTACAAGAAAAGCTAGAACATGATGAATTAACAGACTATGGCTGTACACTGTCCACAATAGAAACAAACGAAGAGTTGCCTTTTTCAACAACAACAAATACATTCATTTTTTAAACGTTTAGGGAGTCACGATAGCTCAGTGGTTAGTGAACTGGACTACAAAGGACAAGGGGTAGGTTTCGATCGCAACCTACGGCTTCCGGGTTCACCCAGCCTTAAATGGGTACCGGACTTTTTTTCTGGGAAAGTAAAGAAGCACGGGCGTAATACCGACCACATTACCCCAAAAATCATGTGCTGAAGGTCTGTAAAATATAGGGTCACTAACACCATATTTCCCTATACGCCACTTGGCGTGACGGGGGTAATTTGTGTTGTTGTTTTTAAACGTTTGGTAAAACACACATTTGAGTTCAACGAATCATTTCTGTCTTCAATTTGATTTTTTTTTTTTTTTTTGACTAAAGAGAGATCAGACAAAAATTGATTTTCTTTGTTAATCATTGGTTGCCTGGAACAGCGTCTGGTGATCTTCTGGTGGGTGTGTCGCGGGGGGTTTGAATGAAAAAATGCCAGAGATAATGTCACCAACAATCCTAGCAACGATAGTCACGACGTTGATGGGGAGACAGACGTAGAGTGTAACGGTAACAACTATGTTGATGGGGAGTGAGATTTAGGGTGTAACGATAACAACTATGTTGATGAGTAGAGAGACGTAGAGTGTAACGATAACAACTATGTTGATGGGTAGAGAGATTTAGGGTGTAATGATAACAACTATGTTGATGAGTAGTGAGACGTAGAGTGTAACGATAACAACTATGTTGATGGGTAGAGAGATTTAGGGTGTAGCGATAACAACTATATTGATGGGTAGAGAGACGTAGAGTGTAACGATAACAACTATGTTGATGGGTAGAGAGATTTAGGGTGTAACGATAACAACTATGTTGATGGGTAGAGAGACGTAGAGTGTAACGATAACAACTATGTTGATGAGTAGAGAGACGTAGAGTGTAACGATAACAACTATGTTGATGAGTAGAGAGACGTAGAGTGTAACGATAACAACTATGTTGATGGGTAGAGAGACGTAGAGTGTAACGATAACAACTATGTTGATGGGTAGAGAGACGTAGAGTGTAACGATAACAACTATGTTGATGGGTAGAGAGACGTAGAGTGTAACGAAACATTCCTTGTATTAAGTTTGTGTGAGTTTAATTTCCCTCGTAAAACTGACGACAAGAAAGTATTGAGAATAAAACCCGCCAAGAAGGAAAGTTTCGAGCAAGCTTTAGCTAAAGGAGATTTTCTGGTATTTAGAGGTAACATTGTGTCTGTTTCAGCAAACATTGCCAATTATGAATTTGTACAATTTTAAAAACAAACAAAACACGATTTATTTCCCTTCTTTATTTGTGGGTATGACGCACCAGATCCACGATACGTTTCTTACATTTATGTCAGTGACTCTGTCGACTGCAGCAATAGACGGGATGAAATGTTTTGTGTTTATATATTACATGAGAGTAAGGTAAATGAAGTGATAGAAAAATATATCGAAGTGTAAAATGTTGTGACGGTTCGTGTTTACCTTTACAGCTGGTTGGTGACGGTGATGTTCACTGTAAAGTTTGTGAGTATAGCTCGGAGACAGAACTCAATGATGAAAGTGAGGTTATTGTGAACTCCATTAAGAGAAACGATAGATGTGCTTTGATTTGTAATGATGAATGTGTGCACCTCTCAAAGCTTAACGATGGCTTTACAGACTGTACTGGACCAGAGGGACCGTTAGATGAGATTATTGGAAAGCTGGAAGCAGCTGACATTTGTTACAGCAAATTGGGTCATCGCATCTGGGCTCCAAGGTGTGTCAATGTCAAGGATATTTATGGATATTTTCTGGGATGTAGAGATATGTCCCATCTTAAGGGATGTCTTAACTTTGAGTGTCCAGATGGATACTTTAAATGTCCGAACACTTACTGTATCCCTCAACATTATGTCCTTGATGGATCAACAGATTGTCCGTCAGGAGAAGATGAAAATGAATATATTATTGGCTCTTGTACAGGAAACTTTGCCTGTTGGAATAGTAAAATGTGTCTCCATCCCGACCTAGTTTGTGACAAACATCCTGACTGTCTACATCAAGATGACGAGGACTTCATGTGAGTGTCTGGAATCCTACTCTGATTGGGTCCTGATCGCAGAGAGAGAGAAAGAGAAAGGAGATGACGAGGTAGATGGTCAGAGGATCTGCCATGAAGACTTGCGATGTATATCGTGGACAGGGTAGATGGTCAGATCATCTGCCATGAAGACTTGCGATGTATATCGGGGACAGGGTAGATAGTCAGATCATCTGCCATGAAGACTTGCGATGTATATCGTGGACAGGGTAGATGGTCAGATCATCTGCCATGAAGACTTGCGATGTATATAGTGGACAAGGTAGATGGTCAGATGATCTGCCATGAAGACTTGCGATGTATATAGTGGACAAGGTAGATGGTCAGATGATCTACCATGAAGACTTGCGATGTATATAGTGGACAAGGTAGATGGTCAGATGATCTGCCATGAAGATTTGCCATGTATATCGTGGACAGGGTAGATGGTCAGATCATCTGCCATGAAGACTTGCGATGTATATCGTGGACAGGGTAGATGGTCAGATCATCTGCCATGAAGACTTGCGATGTATATCGTGGACAGGGTAGATGGTCAGATCATCTGCCATGAAGACTTTCGATGTATATCGTGGAAGGGTAGATGGTCAGATCATCTGCCATGAAGACTTGCGATGTATATCGGGGACAGGGTAGATGGTCAGATCATCTGCCATGAAGACTTCCGATGTATATCGGGGACAGTTCCGCCAACTCGAATTAACAATTCAAAGTTTGACATAAAACTTCCCAATATATTTGACACAATTGTTCATTATCTTAACATCTGTGGAATTATTCTGGATCGCCAACGATTAAACTTTATTTCTCTATTTCCTAAAGTCATCATCATCATGTGCCATACCGGTTGGCGTAGGTGATCATGTCCTTCCACAATCTTCTATCTACAGTGCATTGTATCAATTCTGTTGACTGTTTTCCATGCCATGACACCAAGCTATCCAGTATTTTCTCTCTTTGTCGTCCGCGATTTCCTAAAGTAACTGTCGTTATATTCCATAAGTGTAATATTTGCGGTTTAAATTATGATTTCAACTACTTCTCATAAGGAATTCAGGAGTTAGACCTTAGTTACAACAAACTAAAGACTTTGTATATGAATCTTGTTATTGAACCTCCATCAAAAAACATTCGTTATCTAAACCTCTCATTCAATAAAGAGCTTAATAAAACGATTGATTTTAAATTAACATTTCTGTCAACATTCGATCTCTCCCACACCAGCTTGTCCCGTTTCAATAAATCTTTCTTTTCTTCCTTTCCTAATTTGAGTAATTTCAACTTGAGCTTTAGAAAGATTTATTTTTAAATATGTAGTATAGACCTTACTCATCATCATCATCATCATCATCATCATCATCATCGTCATCATCATCAAGTGCCGTCTACGCAACGAAAGTTGGCTACCATGAATCGCCATTACAATCAGTTTCTAGCTTTGATGGAGCAGGTTGTCATAGATTGACTTGTCCATCTTTTGATGTTATTCGTCCATGTTAGTCTTGGTCTGCTTCTGCCTCTTTTACCTTGTGTTTTCCCTTCCAATATTACTTTTAGTAGCCTGTTGTGTCTTTTAACGTGCCCCAAAAGTTTCATTTCTCTTGTCTTAATTGTATTTAGTAGTTCTCTTATTTTTAGTTGTTTTAAAACTTCATCGTTTGTTTTCTTTTCTTTCAATCCAATTCTACTTATTCTTCTATAAATCCACATTTCAAAGGCTTCAATTTTCTGTTCTGTTTTTTTTGGTCTAATGCCCATTTTATTTTGCACAATACAGGAATATTGAGAAGATGTAACATTTTGCTATTCTTAGTTTAAGCCCTGCTGTTATTTGTTTTGTTGTTAGTATATTTTTCATGGCATTAACATTAATTTTTGCCATACCTTTTTTTTTCAATTTTACATTTTCCATCATTCGTTATAGTATGTCCAAGGTAGTTGTAGCTCTGAACTGTCTCCAGATGTATTCCCTCAACTGTGATATTTATTTGTAGGTCTTGAGAATTTTCTTTGTTTATGATCATAGTTTTAGTCTTTTTTTGATATTCATATCTAGTCCATATTTTTGCTTGTTATGTTTATCACATTAAGCAATTGTAGATCTTTAGGATTTTCTGCTAGTAGAACAGTATCATCAGCATAGTACACCAGCCCGTACTGGGTTAAGGTAAAGATGTTACATTGATACACACGCCATACTCTGACATTTACACTGTCACTACTAGTTCTACTCGTGACATGCTTTATTCCGAATCGTTGTGTAATTTCACCAAATGAGGTGTTCCCCCAACGGTAAAATACCCAACAGCTGTATATTATCTTACACATCGATAATTGATGGTCAGATACATGGAACCTTAAACTAACCAGAAAACTCTGTCTCACTGACTCATGTCCTCGACATTATATCTTAGCAAGAAAGCGTGTGAACTATAATGTATACTCATGTATTAAGAATGTAATATAACATAAGAAATAGATATAGAACATACTTGTTTTTATATTAGCTAGAGACATTTTTGTCTTAAAAATGCATTTAACGGAAGTCTAGTTAAAGTAACCACTTTGTTCTACTTTCAGAGATCTCAAGCAATAAGTCACGAACCTCAATGTGGATGTTCTACAGACAAGACCGACTTTACATGTTTTCTATCAAAGGCACAGATCAAGGGTCTCCGTGTGATCAAAAGATAGAAGTCAACCATTATGTGATACAAACATCAGGTTTTGATAAGAGAGCGTCAGGAGAGGACATTACTGATCATTATGATTCATTCTTAAAAATTAGTGGGAGCCGCGATAGCTCAGTGGTTAGTGAACTGGACTACTACGGACAAGAGGTAGGGTTCGATCCCAACCGACGGCTCCGGGTTCACCCAGCCTTAAATGGGTACCGGATTTTTTCTGGGAAAGTAAAGCAGCACGGGCGTAATACCGACCACATTACCCCAAAAATCATGTGCTGAAGGTCTGTAAAATATAGGGTCACTAACACCATATTTCCCTATACGCCGCCACTTGGCGTGACGGGGGGTACTTTACTACTTTACTTTTATGATTCATTCTCTATCAACAATTTCGAAGTTAACGTCAGAGATTGATATTGTGATCATATCACAGACTATCTAAAGATGAAACAAAGTGAAGCGGATAGCTTGAATCTTTATTTTCTTGTTGACGAAGGGCCACATACAACAATTAATTAGTCTAAATGGCATCCTGACACATTAAATACAATATGTTCAGCTTGTGTTTGTTGACATGGGTGGTGTCAGGGTAAATGTTATCCGCGTCGTCGTTATGTTCATCTATAGTAAAAGAAAAAAAGTAAAGTACCCACGTCACGCTTGTGGTGTATAGGAAGTGTGGTGTTAGTGACCATACATTTTACAGAGCCTCAGCACATGATTTTAGGGTTAATGTGGTCGGTATGTTCCTCTATGGTTGAGGTAAATCATTATTTCTTTATTCTTTTCTCTTTTCACTGATACCTAAAAGGTGTCGTGGTTTATATCATTTGTCGTTCTTGAGCTGCTCGAACTGTCTGAATTATTGATTTTCCTTTGTTGTTACATATCTCTGTCACTGCATCTATCCATCTTTTTCTGGGTCTTCCTCTTGGTCTTTTTCTATGCATTCTCGAGAAGAACGCCCTTGATGGTGATTGGTAAGAATTCATTCTGACCAGGTGGCCGAACCATTTAAGTTGTTGTTGTTCTATATATTCTTGGCAGGGTTTTGTTCCTATCATTTTTCTTATGGTTTCATTTGGTATTCTATCTCTTCTTGTGTTGTTTGTTATTTTTCTCCAGCATCGCATCTCACATGTATTGATCTTTCTTAAATGGAATTCAGATAGTCCATGTTTGACTTTCATATCACAAAGTTGGTATGAGAATGCTATTTATTATTTGTTGTTTAGTTGCATAGAAATGTTTGGATGTCTTAGCAATGGTGAAAGCTGGTATGTGACAGCATTCGCTTTTTGTATTCTCATGTCAATTTCTCTGTCTAGTTTTCCATCTTCTGTGAACATTGTGCCTAAATACTTGAATTCCTCTACTTGTTTTATTTATTTATCTTTGATCTTAATGGTTAATGGGTGTCTTAATTTGCTTATTCTTATAGCCTCTGTTTTTGCTGTGCTAATTTTCATACTGTAGTTTGTGCAGCTTTTATCTAGAGATGTTAAATGCTGTTGTAGCAGATTTTCATCCTCATATATTAGGCATTGGTCATCTGCGAAGAGTAGCTCGTTGATGTTGGAGTTTTCTACCGCTATATTATTATTTGATTTGTCCTTATTGTTAGTTGTTTCCTGATTTATTTTGTCCATATACATTATGAAGAGGAGTGGTGAGAGGACGCATCCTTGTCTTACACCTGCTGTAACCTGAAACCATTTTGACAGACCTTCCGATGAGGCTTAGCATTAGAGGATAGTAAAAGTAAAGAAAATATTATAGATCAACAGTACCAGGTTACATGTATTACGATACTTATTGTGGTCATTGATGTTAAGTAAGTAAGGCACATCATTATACCTTAGGTTGACACTCCTTGTTGGGTATTACAGCGAATATTTATATTGAACCAAATTATTATGACGACAACTTCCAACTTTAAACAGAAAGATGGTTCCATTATGAGCGAATAGATCAAACTGATCACGTGATTGTTATTTATGTTTTCCTTTTAAATCAAAAGTGATGATTTTTTTTTTTTTTTAATGAAGCACCCGGTACAAAAAACATAACATTGAGACGACGTTTAAGATTGTGATATTTCATTATTGCCTCTACTGTGGGTTGATGAAGGTGAGGTTGACTGTCAAGTGTGTCGGTATAGCCCAGATGTGGAGGTTAACGATCAAAGTGAGAATCTCGCGATATCCCAAATAAAAGGCTGTATTTTTATCATTTTTGTTTTTGTTGTTGTAGCTATTTGTGCGTGGGTTCAGGGAGGTTTATAACAACAAAGCTGGCAACCTGCGTTTATTGAGACTGAGAAACCGATGATTACCTGATATTACGGTCTGGGGTGTATTTGTTCCCACCCAACGTGACTGTTGGAGACAACCTAATATGTGTGGTGTTACCGCTGGTAATAGCAGTGGCTACTGTAGCCCACATATACTTATCTACTGATTGAGTTCTGCTATAGTAAAATTAGAGGTGAACATATCAGTCGAGGTCCGAGTGGATATGAGGAATGTTTATTGGAATTAACAGTGAGGAAAGGTGCCCTTGTCCATGTCTGTGAAGCTGTTTTTTTTTTTTTAATAAAAATGTTCAGCTCCAATGTTAAGTCAGTCCTATTATATGGCTGTGAAACATGGAGAACAACACACTTGACAATCATGAAGATACAGACTTTCATTTATGGATGCTTACGCGAAATAAAAGGATGGAAATGACAGGATGAAATAACAAACATAGAATTATGGAAATGTACCAGTCACATACCAGTGGATAAAGAGATACAGCGAAGACGATGGCGCTGGATAGGACACACACTACGGAAGCCAACTGAGAGTATTACACATCAGGTCCTTTTTTGGAATCCCCAGGGGAAAAGAGAAAGAGGAAGCAATAATTTCTTGGAGAAGACAGACAGAAGCAAACATGAACTTGATGGGGAAGACATGGAATGACCTCAAAAGAATGGCAAGAAACAGAACGACTTGGAAAGTGTTTGTTGAAGACATATGCTCCACAGGGAGCTGAAAGGTAGAAGATGAAGATTAGTGAAGAGAAGAAGCGGAGGAGAAGAAGCAGAAGAGGAAAAAGAAAGGTTCCCTTCACAGCCTTGCTAGTTGTATGGGGAATGTGGTGTTAGTGGTTATATTTATTCATTACCAGGGTACATTTTTAGAAGATATATTTGGTATCACGAAAGGTCGAATTAACATTGGTGGCTAGTCTAAGTATTTATTTATTTGAATTTTTGTGTTACTAGGAGTCTATATATATATATATAGAAAGAGAGAGAGAGAGAGAGAGAGAGAGAGAGAGAGACTAGATAGAAGACCTACAAGAACACTTAAACAAACTCAACATCTCAGGCACAAAGTACAACATGAAAATCAATAAAACAGAAGTCATGAATGTCGCCAAAAATAAACATAACATCAACATAACTATAGAAGGCTGACAACTAAAACAAGTTGAGGAATTCAAATACCTAGGAAGTCTAATGGCAAACGATAATTCTCAAAGAGCAGAGATAGAATCAAGAAGCAACAAAGCTTGTCAAATCATTGGACAGTTATCACCACTATTGTCCAACATGGAAATAACTCTGGAGGCAAAACGAGCACTCTACAATACAATCTTCATCCCAACGTTGTGCTACCAATGCCAGACCTGGACTCTAGATGCAAGAACAATAAGAAAAATAACTTCTACAGAGATGAAATGTGTTAGACGAATGACAGGAAACAGTCTGAGAGATAAGATCAGAAATGAAGAAATGAGAAAAAAGCTAGGAATAGCACCGACATAGAATATATAACGAAACAACAGATAAAATGGTTTGGCCACATGACAAGGCAGAAAGAACAAAACACAACACAGCGAGCTTTCAACTAACGTTGTGAGAACACCAGACTCAAGGGTTTACCACGAAAAAGATGGGTCGATAGAATATTAGAAGCACTAGGAAACATAGCAGCAGCAGAGGCGAACAGAAAATCAAAAGACCGCAAATTATATCTCCCCTCGACGCTGAAAGGCAGATGAGGAAGGAAAGATAAGAAGAGAAGAAGATAGACTATGTATTTGTAAAAGTAGATGTTTTAAAATGTATATCTTTTTCACTTGATGAAATGGTGGTCGCACGAAAAGAAAGGCCGTATCCGGAACACGGTAGAAAAAAATAAGTTGACAAAAGCTGTATGTGGGTAATTCATAGACATATAAGTTCTGTAATTGAGATAGTGTAAACGGTCTGATTTAAATGTTGGTCATTTTACACTTGTAAAACTTACGTATGGGTAATCTGTAAACAGCACAAAGACAATGTACTGATCACATTTTGTTGGCTATTGAAAACGAAATAGGAGTAACCTACAAGATAAAAACAATCTCTAAAACAGATAAGTAGACGATTTAAAGTGGAGGTATCTTAAAATAGTAAAAAAAAACGTAAAGTGGCGTATAGGGAATATGGTGCTAGTGACCATATATTTTACAGACCTTCTGCACATGATGTTTGGGGTAATATGGTCGGTATTACGCCCGTGCCGCTTCACTTTCCCTAAAAAAAATCAGGTACCCATTAAAGGCTGGGTGAACACAGAAGCCGTCGGTTGGGATCGAACCCTACCTCTTGGCCTTTCTTAAAATAGTGTAAATGTATAAATATTTCCTACATTTATGATGTGTTACTTGTAATTATATAATTATTGATCCCTGTTGTAATTGTTTTATTCTGTTTTCATAACATTGGTTGGTGTTCTGCCGTATGTCTCAATAAAAGTAGGGGAAACAATATATCCGCTTTGTTGTGATAATTGTGGTGGCGGAATAAGCCCTGTGTGTTACCTACATACCCATCTAACTATCTATCTATCTATCTATCTATCTATCTATCTATCTATCTATCTATCTATCTATCTATCTATCTATCTATCTATCTATCTATCTATCTATCTATCTATCTATCTATCTATCTATCTATCTATCTATCTATCTATCTATCTATCTATCTATCTATCTATCTATCTATCTATCTATCTATCTATCTAAATATTTATCTATCTATCTATCTATCTATCTATCTATCTATCTATCTATCTATCTATCTATCTATCTATCTATCTATCTATCTATCTATCTATCTATCTATCTATCTATCTATCTATCTATCTATCTATCTATCTATCTATCTATCTATCTATCTATCTATCTATCTATCTATCTATCTATCTATCTATCTATCTATATATCTATCTATCTATTTATCTATCTATATATCTATCTATCTATATCAATCTATCTATCTATGTATCTATCTATCTATCTATCTATCTATCTATCTATCTATCTATCTATCTATCTATCTATCTATCTATCTATCTATCTATCTATCTATCTATCTATCTATCTATCTATCTATCTATCTATCTATCTATCTATCTATCTATCTATATATATCTATATATCTATCTATCTATCTATGTGTCTATCTATCTACCTACCTACCTACCTACTTACCTACCTACCTACCTACCTACATAACTACCTGAGATCTAGAAAGTTCTCAGTTTGAGTAGTAAGAAAACAGAAGTAATGGTCATATCGAAGAAACAATCATCACCATCATGCAGCATAACAATAAAGAAGACAAATCTGAAACAAGTGCAACTTTTGAAATAATTGGGCAAAATATTATCATCATATGGGAGATGCACCACATAAATAAAAAGCAGAACAGCTCAGGCCAAAAGAACATTTCATAAAATGAAAAATATCTTATACAAGAAATGTGAAGACATATCTTCTGTCAACAGAAATAATAATGAGAGTTCATCTGTGCTATAGCGAGCCACGTGACAAGGCAGAAAGATCAAAACTCAACACAACGAGCCTTCAAACAAACGTGATAAAACCAGACCCAAGCGTTGACCACGAAAAAGATAGATCGATGGAATATTAGAAGCACTAGGAAACACGACAGCAGCAGAGGCGAACAGAAGAGCAAAAGACCGCAAATTGTATCTCCCCTCGACGCTGAAAGGCAGATGAGGAAGGAAAGAAGAGGAAAAAGAAGATGTATGAAAATTTCATTTTATAACTCGCTAATATTTATGATCTTGATGCTGGCAAAAGACAGACATTTAAATTGTCTATTGTTTGATCAGACATTGCACAGGAAGACGAACGATAGGTTAGCCAGACAATTGACAAAAAAAACCTTTCATTGAGCTGGCAGCTGTTAGAAAGACAGAGATGTGAGCGATTGGCTGGACAATCGGATGACAGATAGACGGACGGATGAGCGATTGGCTGGACAATCGGATGACAGAAAGACGGACGGATGAGCGATTGGCTGGACAATCGGATGATAGAAAGACGGACGGATGAGCGATTGGCTGGACAATCGGATGATAGAAAGACGGAGGGATGAGCGATTGGCTGGACAATCGGATGATAAAAAGACGGAGGGATGAGCGATTGGCTGGACAATCGGATGATAGAAAGACGGAGGGATGAGCGATTGGCTGGACAATCGGATGACAGAAAGACGGAGGGATGAGCGATTGGCTGGACAATCGGATGATAGAAAGACAAACATGTGAAAGATTGGTTTTGTAAAATCAATTGAACGAAAGTCGGACATATGATAGATTGATTGATAATTATCTGACAGAAAGACGGACATATGATAGATTGCTTGGTAATTCTCTGACAGAAAGACGGACATATGATAGATTGCTTGATAATTCTCTGACAGAAAGACAGACATATTAGTGACTGGTTGGATTATCGGTTGTCAGAAAGACGGACATATTAGTGACTGGTTGGATTATCGGTTGTCAGAAAGACGGACATATTAGTGACTGGTTGGATTATCGGTTGACAGAAAGACGGACATATTAGTGACTGGTTCAATTATCGGTTGTCAGAAAGGCGGACATATTAGTGACTGGTTGGATTATCGGCTGTCAGAAAGACGGACATATTAGTGACTTGTTGGACAATCGGCTGTCAGAAAGACGGACATATTAGTGACTGGTTGGATTATCGGCTGTCAGAAAGACGGACATATTAGTAACTAGTTGGACTATCGGTTGTCAGAAAGACGGACATATTAGTGACTGGTTGGACAATCGGCTGTCATAAAGACGGACATATTAGTGACTGGTTGGACAATCGGCTGTCATAAAGACGGACATATTAGTGACTTGTTGGACAATCGGCTGTTATAAAGACGGACATATTAGTGACTGGTTGGACAATCGGCTGTCAGAAAGACGGACATATTAGTAACTGGTTGGACTATCGGTTGTCAGAAAGACGGACATATTTGTGACTTGTTGGACAATCGGCTGTAATAAAGACGGACATATTAGTGACTGGTTGGACAATCGGCTGTCAGAAAGACGGACATATTAGTGACTTGTTGGACAATCGGCTGTCAGAAAGACGGACATATTAGTGACTGGTTGGACAATCGGCTGTCAGAAAGACGGACATATTAGTGACTGGTTGGACAATCCTCAAACAGAAGGACATACAGATTAGTGACTGGTTGGACAATCGGCTGTCAGAAAGACGGACATATTAGTGACTGGTTGGACAATCGGCTGTCAGAAAGACGGACATATTAGTGACAGGTTGGACAATCGGCTGTCAGAAAGACGGACATATTAGTGACTGGTTGGACAATCCTCAAACAGAAGGACATACAGATTAGTGACTGGTTGGACATTCGGCTGACAGAAAGACATACATAATAGGTACAGGTTTTGGACAATATTCAGACAGAAAGACAGACAGATTAATGACAGGTTGGACTACCGGTTGACAAAAAGACGGACAGATTAGTGACAGGTTGTGGACTGTCTGTAAACGAAAGGACAGATGAGTGACTGATTGTACAATACTCAGACAGAAGGACAGACAGATCAGTGACTGGTTAGACTATCGGCTGACAGAAAGACGGACAGATGAGTGATAGGTTTTCGACAATTGACTCATAGAAACACTGACATATGATGAGAGATGAGTTGGACAATCGAATGACAGAAAGACATAAAGAAAAATGAATGGGTGAGCAAGAGATTGAAAGAGAATGAGGGACCGAGGATCCGATGATGTGTCAGCAGTTAGATGATAACAACATGGGGAGATAAACGTTTGGTTACGTTGATAGCTGGTGGAATGACAGCTCGATGCAAAATGTGTTGCATAGACGGAAAGATAAAAAGTACATACAGGCAGACATACGATTAGTTGCTGACATTTATATGATGATGGACTAAGGGTAAATAATTTTGAAACTCAACTTACAAGAGAATCGATCAATTGTTTAGGAGAGGCTGATAGAAAGACGGACAAATGGTTGATCAGGCAGCTTATCGGAAACAAACCATAGGTTGTCAGGAAGTCGATAGAAAGACAGACAATTGGTTGTGCCGGTAGCTTATCGGAAACAGACAATAGGTTGACAGGAAGTAGATAGAAAGACAGACAATTATTTGTCAGACAGCTGATAAAGACGGACAAGTGTTTGTCAGGCAGCAGATAGAAAGACGGACAATTGTTTGTCATGCAGCAGATAGAAAGACGGACAATTGTGTGTCAGGCAGAAGATAGAAAGACGGACAATTGTTTGTGCCGGCAGCTTATCGGAAACAAACAATAGGTTGACAGGAAGCCGATAGAAAGGCAGACAATTATTTGTCAGGCGGCAGATAGAAAGACGGACAATTGTTTGTCAGGCGGCAGATAGAAAGACGGACAATTGTTTGTCAGGCGGCTGATAGAAAGACGAACAATTGTTTGTCAGGCGGCTGATAGAAAGACGGACAATTGTTTGTCAGGCGGCAGATAGAAAGACGGACAATTGTTTGTCAGGCGGCTGATAGAAAGACGGACAATTGTTTGTCAGGCGGCTGATAGAAAGACGGACAATTGTTTGTCAGGCGGCTGATAGAAAGACGGACAATTGTTTGTCAGGCGGCTGATAGAAAGACGGACAATTGTTTGTCAGGCGGCTGATAGAAAGACGGACAATTGTTTGTCAGGCGGCTGATAGAAAGACGGACAATTGTTTGTCAGGCGGCTGATAGAAAGACGGACAATTGTTTGTCAGGCGGCTGATAGAAAGACGAAGAATTCTTTGGCAGGCAGTTTATACAAACAAGGACACTTGTTTGTCATGCGGCTGATAGGAAAACATATACTTACTTGTCTGTCAGCAGATAGACGAACAATTGTTTCTAAGCTGAAAGAAAGACGGACAATGATTTGTTTAGGTAGCTGTAAGAAAACCTGGTTTGTCTGCCTGTTGGAGGACATTAATGTGCTCAGCTATCTGACAGAGGGAATGAAATTGAATAAGCAGCTAGCTGATAGAGAAACGGACAATAATTTGACAGCACAATTTAGGAATCATTAATTATATTTAATCATATTTTAGAAGGATGGACAGATAGACAATCGGTTGGTCAGTTAGATGATAGAAAGAGAGAGAGAGAGAGACAATTGGTTGGTCAGATAGATGATAGAAAGAGAGAGAGAGAGAGAGAGACAATTGGTTGGTCAGATAGATGATAGAAAGAGGGAGAGAGAGACAATTGGTTGGTCAGATAGATGATAGAAAGAGAGAGAGAGAGAGAGACAATTGGTTGGTCAGATAGATGATAGAAAGAGGGAGAGAGAGACAATTGGTTGGTCAGATAGATGATAGAAAGAGAGAGAGAGAGAGACAATTGGTTGGTCAGATAGATGATATAAAGAGGGAGAGAGAGACAATTGGTTGGTCAGATAGATGATAGAAAGAGGGAGAGAGAGACAATTGGTTGGTCAGATAGATGATAGAAAGAGGGAGAGAGAGACAATTGGTTGGTCAGATAGATGATAGAAAGAGGGAGAGAGAGACAATTGGTTGGTCAGGTAGATGATAGAAAGAGGGAGAGAGACAATTGGTTGGTCAAGTAGATGATAGAAACAGGGGGAGAGAGACAATTGGTTGGTCAGACAGAAGATAGAAAGAGGGAGAGAGAGACAATTGGTTTGTCAGGTAAATGATAGAAAGAGGAAGAGAGACAATTGGTTGGTCATGTAGATGATAGAAAGATGGACAGAGAGACAAGTGGTTGGTCAGGTAGATGATAGAAAGAAGTACTGACGAATAATGAGTGTATAGAATGCTAAAGAAAGTTTAGAATAGAGGAACAAATGGTAGAGCCGGTTATTAATTAAAAGACCGGCACGCGGATGTTGATCTCAAGTACAGATGACTTGACATATCGACAAATAGTTGAGTATGTGGCTGAAATAAATATGGACAGAACAATTAAGTAGTTTGGTGGATGACGCAAGGATAGACTGACGGACGATGGTTTTGATTAAAGATGACAGAAATACGGATGGACTAAACCTTTAATGAGCGGCCGTCTAAAGACTGACTGATGGAGGGTTGACTGACTTGGTAGCTGACTTAAAGAGCGTCAAATATACAATGGGTTGGCTGGCTTCCCAGACAAAGGACGGATAGATGAATGTTGTTTGAGTAGTCGCCTGACACGTGCAATGAATAGCGGACACATATGATTGGATAAACAGGCGGCTGACATAGGACGAACATACGGACATTGATTTGGCAAGACGTCGACACAACTACGGACATACAAACGATTTGTTGAACTGACGCCAGAAAAAGGAAGGACTAGCCGGAAAGTTGAATTATAATTTGACGGACAATGGGTTGGTCAGCCATGCGATATAAAGACAGACGGACATTTTTTAAATGTAAAACAGAAAGACTGACAATCTATCGTTTTGTATTGAATCATAAAGACACAGAAGAGGCAGTCGGAAAGATGAACGGAGGTGAAATTTGTTAGGGGAATGAAAGAGGGACAGACAGGCGATATCTTAGACAGATAGAAAGATAGACAGATGAGAGAGTAGGCAGACAGGCTGAAAGGTGTAGAGATGAGCGATTTATTAGTCAAACAGACAAAAGGACATACTGGCGATTTCGTTGACAGACAAAAAGACGGAGATGATAGACAGAGAGACGGACAAATAGACAGACAGAGAGAGAGAGACAGGCAGGCAGACAGACAGAAAGATAGACAGACAGAAAGATAGATAGATAGAATTATAGATAGATATATAGACAGACAGACAGACAGATAGACAGACAGAAAGATAGATAGCTAGATAGATAGATAGATAGCTAGATAGATAGATAGATAGATAGATAGATAGATAGATAGATAGATAGATAGATAGATAGATAGATAGATAGATAGATAGAGATAGATAGATAGATAGATAGATAGATAGATAGATAGATAGATAGATAGATAGATAGATAGATAGATAGATAGATAGATAGATAGATAGATAGATAGATAGATAGATAGATAGATAGATAGATAGATAGATAGATAGATAGATAGATAGATAGATAGATAGATAGATAGATAGATAGATAGATAGATAGATAGATAGATAGATAGATAGATAGATAGATAGATAGATAGATAGATAGATAGATAGATAGATAGATAGATAGATAGATAGATAGATAGAAAGTTAACTTTTCGTCTATGTAAAAACCGAGTACAAAGGGCTCTACTAACCAATACAGTATTTAAACATCTGAAACAATCTAAAGAACACATAAAATAACTTTGTAGGTAGCTCACTGATTACATCGGCAGTTATTAAACTAAATATTTACTAAATGTGAGACAGCCATTTAACAAAATAGTCTGCTATATATTTATTGCACATTATTTGAATTCGTGTAAGTTTTATATATGTGCCGTGCCTATCACGACATATTTATTGACCTCTCCATGTAGCTTATGCGTGCAACTAACTAATAAGTCTAGCTCAATTTTAATATTAGAAAGAATAATAGACTTTGTGTAAAAATTGTATTAATTAATTAGCTATCTAGATTAGTAATGAACAAGATAACGACTGAAATTGACCGACTGAAAACAACAAAACTAAAATAAATATTTCGCCAGTGATGATACAAGTGGATAAGCATTTTTGTTTACCTTCTTACCGTTTAAAGTTTATCAAATATTTATTTCCACGGATATATCAAATTTATTTCTGGATAATCAGGTAAAAATCTAAGTACGTTGGACGAAATTAAAATCACATTTCAATTACAATGATCGTACGACACGCGAATATTAAAGTTATATTCAAACATATCTTGGCTAAACTAATGAGAAGTTATACCTACTGTACTGTCTAGAAAATAAAATGATATTAATAAAATAAAAAAAATGTACTAAAAAATGCAGTTAGAAAAGTAACGCAGTTGTCGATAGCGAGCGAGCTCGTCAAGCTGCGGTTGTGTGGCAGAATGGAATTAATACACAAACATTTATAATGAATTATTAACTTAATCTGACGTTGTTGTAACTTCTCGATTGTTCTAGATCTCGAACGTTCCAGGGAATACTGGTGTACACGAGAGAGTAGATTCTTGCTGACGTGGCAGTCTTAGAAGCTGAGTCCGCAGGAAACAGTGATGTCAGGTATATGAAGTACGGGCGTGGCGAGTGCAAGTCCTGGACTAGAAAGAAGAAAAACGATTGTTATTACCCAACACGTCCCTGTCACTGGTTGGTTAGTACCATCTAGAACAAGGACAGTAAGATAATATTGAACATGTGACGGTGATGATGTTATTAAAGCAATTTACTAAAAGAAAGAATTGGAAACTTTTGAAATAAACGCAATACTTGACTGTTGTTATTATCATCATGTGATGTGGCGTTTGATGTTATCATTCAGTGATACTAGAAGCAACTTGTCCTTGTTGACGCCTCATTTCAAGATTGCTGACTTTACTTTCATCTACCGCACGAACCAGTTTAGAAAAATCTTTCTTGTATTATCACAACACTTCTTTACTATTATCAAAATATGTGAACCAACACAATCAATCTCATACATTGTTGACAATCAAACATAACAGTTGCAACATAAGTTGTAATCATCACGTGTCGTTTTGTCAGTGGCGTATACACTGTTTAGAAACAGAAATATCGCCATCATCATGTGTCGTTTTGTCAATGGCGTATACACTGTTTAGAAACAGAAAAAAATATCGCCATCATCACGTGCCGTTTTCTCAGTGGCGTATACATATTTCAGATATCAAAATATCGCCATCATCACGTGCCGTTTTCTCAGTGGCGTATACACATTTTAGATATAACAATATCACTATCACCATGTGTCACAGACTCATAATCATTGCAAGAAGAAAAAAGATTACTCTGTGTCAGCAATCTGTTTCAGCATTGTGTTTAAAACAAAATAAACATTACAGTTATCAACACGTGCCCCGAGCTGAAGTCGGATGTGTTGGGCTGAAAGGCGCAAATATAACAGTTATACTGCAAACCACAACACAACGCAGACACGTCCACTACGTCCCTGTAAGAGCGGATGATGAAGAGGAATATACTAGTCTACAACGATACTCTAGAATACTTTAGTCATCGGGTGAACGGAACCATCCAAACAACCAACCTACCTATCAATCATCCAACCAACCAACCAACCAACCAAACAACCAGCCTACCAATCAACCATCCAATCAACCAACCAACCAACCTACCAATCAACCATCCAGCCAACCAACCAACCAGCCAAACAACCAGCCTACCAATCAACCATCCAACCAACCAAACAACCAGCCTACCAATCAACCATCCAATCAACCAAACAACCAGCCTACCAATCAACCATCCAATCAACCAAACAACCAGCCTACCAATCAACCATCCAATCAACCAAACAACCAGCCTACCAATCAACCATCCAACCAAACAACCAACCAACCAACCATACAACCAACCATCCAACCAACCAACCAAACAACCAACCAACCATCCAACCAACCAACCAACCATCCAACCAACCAACCAACCAACCATCCAACCAACACGTGCCCGTGCCACAACAATTGGGATAATCATCACTTCGATGGTGGCAGAAAGGATTTTTTCTGTCGGGGGTGAAATAAAAATCTTGAGTCTCACACGTCGTGGCGACTGCTTGACAAATCGGCCTTTATCCCTCTGGTTCTATCGTTGCCCCCCGACATACACAAGCAATGGTACTATGTGTCGTAAAGATAGTTTTAGATGTTGGATAGAAGAAGTCGCCTCATACACACAGTGGAGTACAGGAAACATGGGGTTAGCATACACACAGTGGGGTACATGAAACATGGGGTTATCATACACACAGTGGAGTACAGGAAACATGGGGTTAGTATACACACAGTGGGGTACAGGAAACATGGGGTTATCATACACACAGTGGAGTACAGGAAACATGGGGTTAGCATACACACAGTGGAGTACAGGAAACATTGGGTTAGCATCACACAGTGGAGTACAGGAAACATGGGTTTAGTATACACACAGTGGGGTACAGGAAACATGGGGTTATCATACACACAGTAGAGTACAGGAAACATGGGGTTAGCATACACGCAGTGGAGTACAGGAAACACGGGGTTACCGTGCATACTTTTTATCCACCAGAACAACGGTTTATAATGTCAGCAATACGTCAGAGCAATGCCTTTTTTTCAAGAAAAAATGTGAACTTTACCTTTAGCTATGTGGGCAAGAAACTGTCAATTTATATATATCTGGCCCCTTTGTTAGTACTAACCGCGTTCATTATTCATTTTGGTTGTAATGTAAAGAAGTATTGTTAACGATGTCGATGCAATTATTCACAGAATTAATTCATAGTGGGACCTAATGTTGAAAGAAAACTATTCTAAATTGTTTAATACGGTAGATGCAAAATTGACATTCTTTAAGAAATAGTCAACAAGGGATATTATGATCTGAGCGACATAACCAGAGCAGAACATGACCATAATGACCATCTCGAAATTCAGTTCTTCTGGAAGTTACAAATATTTGTTTCTATTTCTCTAATTTTCTTTTCAGTAGACAAACTAATGAAAAGAAGATTAGAAGCCACAGAGATGGGATTTCTCAGAAGAATGTCGAAAGTTCCCTGTACATATAAAAAGACCAATGAGGAAGTTCTCAAAGAGGCCAACACAAAAAGGGAGCTCTTAAAAACATCAGAAAGAAGCAATCAACATTTTTCGGGCACATCATGAGAAGAGGTAAGTTGGAATACTGGGTTACAACTGGCAAAATAAAAGGAAAGAGAGATCGCGTACGACAAAGAGAGAAAATACTGGATAACTTGGTGTCATGGCATGGAAAACAGTCAACAACAGAACTGATACGATGCACTGTGGATAGACGATTGTGGAAGGACATGCTCGCCTACGTCAACCGGTATGGCACATGCTGATGATGATTTCAGTAGGAGAGACGCTATGAGGATTTTTTAAGAAATAACAATGTTTGCCCATATATGCCCATTAGGAACACACCCCCCCCCCCCCCGCTCTCCCCAACAATTTTTTTTACAAAGTCACGCCCATGCTTTACATTTTTGCTGTCACTAATCTCTTACAGCTTCGATTTTTTAAAAATGTTTAACTTATTCAACAATTCTATGTTGTTATGCACAACATTTTACTCTAGAACGTTCTAGGTTCTACGTCCAAGAATATGTGATGTCATTTTCCTTTGTCGCATTCTTTTTTTTTTTCATTCGATTGTCGGTACAATTATGTTAATACAGCAACTGACGACAGCACCGTAAACAAAATAACAAATGTCATTCCTATAAAGGAATATGTTTACTATAAATATCAATGCTTACATCAGAATCCACCATACAGCGACAAACATTAACCAAGACCCTCTCAACAACTGTAAGAAATTTACAATCTTAGAGCAACATGGCTCTCTGCAAGTTTTCTGCAATGATTGTGATGACAGTTTTTGCTGCTTGTAGTGAGTATAACTTCAATCAAACACCGTTTAGTTCGTTGCATGCAGTTTTATACGTTAGGCTCTAATATGTACATGCGAATGTTCATGTCTTTACATTAAATACATACATGCGTGAATTTATATATAAGTAAGGATTCTCTTCAACAAAATTTCTCTGGGTTTGGGTTACTATGGTATTAATTATCACATTTCTGTTTAAACGATCACATTGTTGGATGATGTGTCCAGTATCACGTCAGGCCGGCTTTACTTTCTTGAAAATCCTGTAATGCCCATTTATAAAGACTGAGTAAATCTCTGCGACTTGTCGAACCGAAAATAATTCCGCCACTCCTGATATAGAAGCTAAAACACTATAAACTATATATGCAAATTGAGTTTTCAGTTTGTGGACTGCATATACAGTTATTGTTCTGTTCTTAAATATGAACATTATTTGAACATTATTCTGTTTATGTCTAAAGTAAATATGTATTTCCTGTGTTGTTCTTGTTTGTTTTAAGCAGGCCGCGTGTAGGTCGAAACGTCATTAGTTTTGTTGCAGTAAATAGTAAAATACCCCCGTCACGCCAAGTGGTGTATAGGGATTATGGTGTTCTATCTATCTATTGACCTTTCGAGCCGTAGCCGGCCCATAGGACGTAGACCAAGATACTCCTTCTCTTATCTGAATTCCCGTTCTAGCAGTTTTCAATTCTTTTAAAGATGTTTTATCATATCTCGCCATTTGTCTCTGTTCTGTGCAAGCTGCTCTATCTCATTGAGGGCGCCGATTCCTGCTGCTCTTGCCTCTCTCATCAATGTTGTTCTCAGTGTCTCTCTGGATCTTCCTCTTTTTCTCTTACCTTTTATTTCCCACATGAGGGCTTGCTTTGCTATTCGGTTATTATCTCTTCTCATCACATGTCCAACATATGACCATCGTCTTTTCTTTATTACTGAAGATATTAGTGGTTGTTTGTCGATTTCTCTAATTTCCTCGTTTGTTTTGAATTCGTTCCACGATATACCAAGTATTTTCCTTAGACATTTATTTTCGAATGCGTTCAACTTTGTTTCTATTTCTCTTGTTGATATACTTTTTCCAGCTTTCACACGCATACGTAAGGGATGATAGTACATTTGTTTTGAATAGTTAACGTTTTGTTGTTTGCGCTGATAAGTTTTTATTTCCTCAACTTCTCAAGGCTTATGAAAGACATTGCTGCTTTAGCTATTCTGATTCTAATTTCGTTGCGTGTATCCCCTTCTCGATCAATGTGACTTCCAAAATAGGTAAAGTAATCGATCTCTTCCACTGGTTTGTTTTCCATGTATATCTTGTAATCTGTTGGAATTAAGCTTTTCAAATATCCAGCTGGCACCTTGTTTTTTTCTCGCTGGAGATTTGAGTTATTTAGCTTTGTTGTGTTCCTTTTTTTTTTATAAAGCTGCCACTATAGTTATAGGAGTGCACGTTGCCACCCAACACGTCTTCATTGCTACCAGCATTGCCGCAACAGTGCAGTTGTTTGCTATTCTCAACTACAAATCCTACATGTACAACCAGCTGGCTCCTTGTTTATTTCTCGCTGGAGATTTTAGTTATTTTGTTATTTGCGGGTCATCATCATTACACTCCGAACATGTCCATAGGTGTTCAGATCCCCTCCGCAGTAGGTCCCGCAGTGTCCAGCGAATGACGACTCCAGTTCTGTGTTGGTTGATAAATCTTATTATACGTCACTGTTTCTCGTTTCTGGCTGTGTCCTTCTTAGCTCCCATCTCTTTCATCAGAAGGAGTGACTTGTACACATGGTTGTCGAAGTCATGTGCCTTTCACATATCTCGGAGGGGACTGTTGTTGTTGCCCTCTCGATCAATTGGTTGAACGGCTTCAACGAGAGCACAGCTAGCCAACCGTTAGCTCTTTCATCTCCCTGTCATCCACATGTCCAATGAAGTAAGTAAAGATGACCCTATGTATGTTTTACCTCTGCAATGACTATACCTATTGCATGCGTAAAAAGCGTGCCTCCACTTTCTTTTGTATCATACTTATCGACTCACTCCGTATGCAGACTTGAGTGTAGTCTTGTGACTCTAACCATTTGAATGCCTTGGTCACTGCCATCACCTCCGTCGTCATGCTACTTGTGATCATGACGTATGCACCACTGTCTTCCTTGACTATACTGCCTGCCGAGCGTGATGTAAATGCCCATGCACTCATTTGGTGTCGTATTACAGATCCGTCTGTATAGATGACAGCATCTTTCATCGGTGTTATTCCACATGAGACAGTTGAACTCCGCATTGACCACGACTGAGTTCTGTTCCCTACATTTCCTGTCGAGTGTGACAACACACGAGAATGTTCCCTTGAATGACGTAGACACCGGTATCCACTCCTCGCCAGGGTGGATATTAGGTAAGTCAACAGACCTGTTTGATGACATCTTCTGCTTGACCCACCCATGATTTGCTTCTTTTTAGCCGGATACCCTTCTCTGTGTTGAGCGCATGATGCAATGGATGCTCTTTATCTATACTTATCTTCATGTATGCTCGTGCCCTCCTGATCTTGATCCTGTCCTTCGTGGTTAGAATGTCAAGAAGATACCTCATTGCTACATAGAGATTGTTCCTCATACACTCCAAGATAATGCGCATGGCTTCATTCTGTATATTCTCCAGCCAGTTAGGTTGCGTCGTCGTGACCGTAAGAACTGCTAGGGCATACTCGAGTGGTGCGAGAACTCTGCTCGATGTTTGCAGAAGCCATGACTTTCAACACGGCTAATCCTTTGTTATCACATGATCGACGTGGTCTCGAAAACGCAGGCTGCGATCAAACTTAACACATATGTACGTCATAAACCTGTCACCTTATCAGTTCCCATTCGTACCACCGGTGTTTCCGTGTTAGCGATACGATTGTTAAGGGAGAACAATGCAACTGATGCTTTATTAGGATTAACCAAGACACTTCATACACCACACCAGGACGGTCGAGTTCGTTTTGCATTGTGGAGGCGATTTCCCGTCTGTCTCTTCCCTGTCAATATACCAAAATATCATCAGAAAAAGTCATAGTTCTTCCCCTTCCATCTAGCTGTTCCGTGATCGTTATAATATATACACGTTAATAGAATTGATGACAATAGTCAGCCTTGTGGCAGCCCTGGACAAATGGATGTTGGCTCGGATGACCATCCTCCACATCTGAGCATAACATTCCTTTGAAACAGTGCTGCAGAGACACATCTACTGAGGAGGGGTGCACTGCCAGTTTGAGGAGACTGTCGCATTAAAGCTATGTCTCTTTGTTATATCTATAACCTCCGAGTGTGGGTGGTAATACGCGTATCTGTTCAAAGTTCCATGTGAGTAGACGGTCAACTATTTTCTCCAGCAGCTTGCCCTCAGTGTTCTGCATCGTAAAGATTATGTAGATACTGCTCTGAAAATGGTCCTTGCTTGACCTCGGTAGTAGTAGTAAGTACATGTAAAGGATTAATGCAAAGAAATGCAAATTAATGCCTAAAAATGCGAAGCTGCAGTAAAGCTAAATGTGATGAAGAATTGAAAAGAATTAGAAAAAATTGGTATGGTAAAAGCTTTACGTGATTAGTAGACGACACGGATTGAACGACGTTTCGGCTCAATAGCTTAATTTCGTCCCTATCGGGCCGAATCGTCGTTGACAACTGTGTCGTCTACCAATCACGTAAAGCTTTTACCATACCATTTTTTTCTAATTCTTTTCAATTCTTCCTCACATTTAGCTTTAATGCAGCTTCGCATTTTACCATACCATTTTTTTTCTATTTCTTTTTTTTAAATTCTCCCCCAGTAAGTAAATGTGTAGCTACCCTTACTTAATGTGGCCACTCTGACTGCTGGCATTAAACTACTTAGCCAATTTTTGTCGAGTATTTGACAGCTAAATTGTCTATGTCGTAGTACAGAAACCATCCTGACCAGGAGAAGTGCCGTGTGACCTTTTAAGAGTTGCGCGAATAGTATCGGCGGTTATTGTGAGATCTTCTCCCAGCACTACATCATTACACAATTCTGACAGCGACCCCCGTATCCTCATTCTTAAAGCCTCATTTCTGTAGTCAGTCTGCTCAATGTAGCGGACAAGCAATGCATTCTCTTTGCTCTCATCATATTTGTGCCATATCTGGCCTGTGCTCTGGAAGCCTGGTATACCTCTGTGTCGTGTAGTGTCATTCGTGCTCTGATTAAGGCGCCAGAATGTGACAAGCGATTTTTCTGAGCACACTTTTCTTGCAGAAATCATCCCACTTGGCATCCTTAGCCTGCTTAGCACATAGTATAAAGTGCATCATTTTTTGGTCGACCTCTACTTTCAGACTTTTCAAGAACTCAGGTTGTGTTCTTCCATTCCTTCTGTCTTTCTGACACGTCTTGACCGTTTGTCTTTTGTTCCGCCAAGCTTCCTCGACTTCTACGTTCCACCAGGGCGGCTGCGTCCATCTCTTCTGCTTCCTTCGAGGGGCGCCCTGTTACATATGTCGTATTTTCCTAATGATGACCTGGGCTGTTTTCTCACAGTGGAATGTGTGAAGCTTATTTTTCTAGCTTCTATTTCTGCCTTTCTCAATTAGGATTACACATGGATAGTGATCACTTTCCTAGTACACTCGAACTACAAATCGGTGCGAAGGTGGAAGACACCAGTGTCAGGTCTATGATACTATCAGAGTCCTCTATTCGAGTAGCCATTCTGGTTTCCCTTTCATCATTCAAGCACACTAAATCGACTGACACCAGTGCTTTCTCTATATCTTCTCCCTGCGTGTTGGTTATGACGTTACCCCACTGGTTTCCTCTAGCATTAAAGTCTCCACAGAAAATAACGTTCTCCTCCTCTAATGCGAAGAGATTCGTCCATTGTTGTGTGTCCACCTTCATATTACATGCGTACACATTAACAACCACGAAAGGAACTGTGGTCTGCATCCTAACTGCATTTACCTACAATTCTTTACTGCCGCATTCAGACAGGCATCCCAACCTCAGCTGCCACCATGACGTTTCGCACAAGGATGACCTGTTCATGATGTTGTCTGTTGTAGAAACAGTGAAATCCAGGGGCACTAACTGTCTTATCACCGACGAGTGTTTCTTGCAAAATCATTATATTGGCGCCGCAAAGTTGCTTATTAAGAGTGTGCCGTAGTTGATTTATGGAATTACAGTTCCCGTATGTAAATGTTACATACTTTAGGCCTAGTCTCATGCAATTGGACTGTTTCCTTCACATTCCAGCACGTTTGCTTCTTCTTGTTTTTTTCTTATTCAGTGTTGTTGTTTAGGCTACACTTGAATATTTCTTTTTGTTAATTTTGATTTTGTCTCTGAAGGCATCATATGCTGTTGATTGTCTAGACTAACGCGCACTCACTCAATCACACGGCCCAAATCCCCGTTTCCACTTTATAGACTGGCGAACCACAGTCAATCAGCTCATCGCCACGTTGATCTATTGTAGGCTTTTTTTTATTTTCTTCGTTTAGAAGCACACGTCAATTAAATCTCACTTTCATACAAACGAACCGGTGAAAAGACACCACCATCTTGGATCACATAGGAAGCGCAATCGCAGGAGATTGATTGTACACATACGGTTGGTTTCTACTCCGAACCACTGCCTCGTATGGGGACTGGGATAGCCCATTTTTCACATCTGTTAGTATTTCTTTGAAATCGGTGACTTCTGCATAGCACGTATTTGGCATGATTACGAGCAGTGTTAGATCCCTTTTTATTCTTTGAAACTTTGCAACAAGGCATTGTTAAAGACACTCCATTAGCCTGTACTTCATGATGGTTTGTCCAAATCTTTAGACCTTAGGGAGCTCCTAGAAAAGGGAGCTCCCAGAAAAGGGATCTCCTAGAAAAGGGAGCTCCTAGAAAAGGGAGCTCCTAGAAAAGGGAGCTCCTAGAAAAGGGAGCTCCTAAAAGAAGCGACCTCCTAAAAATCATCGGAAAGAAACAATCAACATTTTTCGGGAACATCATGAAAAGAGGAAAGTTGGAATACTTGGTTACAATAGGCAAAACACAAGGAAAGAAAGATAGCGGACGACAAAGAGAAAAAAATACTCTCTTGCTTGGTGTCATGGCATGGCAAACAATCAACAACAAAATTTATACGATGCATTGTAGATAGAGCGAGCCGCGATAACTCAGTGGTTAGTGAACTGGACTACAAAGGACAAGCGGTAGGGTTCGATCCCAACCGACGGCTTCCGGGTTCACCCAGCCATAAATGGGTACCGGATTTTTTTTTCTGGGAAAGTAAAGCGGCACGGGTGTAATTCCGACCACATTACCCCAAAAATCATGTGCCGAAGGTCACTAAAATTTATGGTCACTAACACCATCGTCCCTATACGCCACTTGGCTTGACGGGGGCTTTTGTTTACTGCAGATAGAAGATTATGGAAAGACAAGATTGTCTACGCCAACCGGTATGACAAATGATAACGGAGTAGACCTCAGGTGGGATCTAATTTCTTGACTCTGTACAACGCTCCCCTCCCCCCTTTTCCCGTCTCAAGAGTTCATCACATGCCATCGCCATATCCATGAAAAGAACAACTATATTGTTTTGCTTCGTTCTTGGGCCTTATAGTTAGCCCATGTAGCTTCTTTCTTTACTACATAATACCTGTGTCGACTTGTATAAGCCCCGATTCTTGAGATGGAACTCGTTTATTCTCTTTTGTTTCCAATATCTTATAAAATGTGATGTCAATTATATAAGTCTGTACAAATTTGTTTCTTGTGTAGCTTTCTTTTCTGGCTTCTATTTCTGCTTTTTTCAATTAGGAGGACACATGGATAGTGATCACTTCCGTGGAACCCCAGTGCACTCCACCTGCAAACCGGTGCGAAGGTGGAAGACACCAGTGCCAGGTCTATGACAATATCAGAGTCCACTGTTCGAGTGGCCATTCTGGTTGCCCTTCCATCATTCAAGCACACTAAATCGACTGACACCAGTGCGTTCTCTAGGTTTTCTCCCTGCTTGTTGGTTATGACGTTACCCCACTGGTTTCCTCTAGCATTAAAGTCTCCGCAGAAAATGACATTCTCTTCATGAAGTCGAAGATATTCTGCCATTGTTGTGTGTTCACCTTCCCATTACAGGTATACACATTTACAACTACGAAATGAACTGGGGTCTGCACCTTAACCGCATGTACCTGCAATTCTGCATTGTCCCACGCAGACATATCAACCTCAGCTGCCACCATAATGCTGTGCACAAAGATGACCTCTCCATGATATTGTCAATTGTAGAAACAATGAAATCCAGAGGCATTAACTGTCCTATCACCAAAAGAAGAGTTTCTTGCAAAATCACTATATCTGGGCCGCACAGTAACTTATCAAGAATGGGCCGTCGTTGTTTAATGGACCCACAATTCCAATTATGTAACGAGCACATACATTTGACCTAGCCTCTCACACTTCGACAGTTTTTTACCACCTCTCGTACCTTGTCTTTTTTCCTTCTTCGATGTTGTCGTTTGGCCTGCATCTGAATACCTACCGTCGTCATAGTTGATGTCGCTGAACGTCGATGCTGTGGGTGGTCTAGACTCACGTGCACTCACTCAGTCGCACGGTCCAGAACCCGTTTCCACGTTATAGACTGGCCAACTCCAGTAAATAGCTCTGCAGCACGCGGATACACTTTGAGCTTTTGACAAATAAATGAATCAGGCGTCATTAACAACATACCTATGAAAACAAACTGCATTTTTTCAAAGACGATAATAGCTTCTGTCCAGTCTGTGTTACCAAGTCTGACTGTGAGATCTGTTTGATGAGGTGAATTATGAAGCCTGTTACTGGCGATGACGCATTAAAACAAATAGTATAACTCATGGTGTCGATCCTATCTGCTATGACGGTTTTTAAATATGTATCTGTTATATCTTCATTCAGTTAAAATGTTTCATGTAAGGCTTATGCCACATCAGGGAGCCGCGATAGTTCAGTGGTTAGTGAACTGGTCTACAAAGGACAAGGGGTAGGGTTCGATCCTAACCGACGGCTTCCGGGTTCGAATACCCTTAAATGGGTACCAGATTTTTTTCTGGGAAAGTAAAGCAGCACGGGCGTAATACCGACCACATTACCCCAAAAAATCAGTTGCTAAAGGTCTGTAAAATATAGGGTCACTACACTAACACTATATTGCCCTATACGCCACTTGGCGTGACGGGGGTACTTTACTTACTTTTACTTATGCCACATCGCTGGCGTGCAGATCCTCTATTAGGGATCGTCTATTTGACATTTCCCCTCACCTATACTGCTACTAGTCTCCATGTATAACTGAGTTACATCGTTTATCTTCTCCTTGTCAGGCTTGCCTTTTTATGATACCATTAATCATCATCATCATGTGCCGTACCGGTTGGCGTTGGCGACCACAACCTTCTATCTACAGTGGATCGTATCAGTACTGTTGTTGACTGTTTTCCATGCCATGACACCAAACTATCCAGTATTTTCTCTCTTTGTCGTCCGCATTCTCTCTTTCCTTATATTTTGCCAGTTGTGACCAAGTATTCCAACTTTCCTCTTCTCATGATGTGCCCAAAAAATATTGATTGCTTATTTCTGATATTTTTAAGAGCTCCCTTTTTGTGTTGGCCTATTTGAAAATTCCTCATTTGTCTTTTTAGCTGTCCAGGGAACTTTCAAAATTCTTCTGAGAAATCCCATCTCTAATCGTCTTTTCATTTGTTTGTCTATTGTCCATGATTCGCCTCTATAGGTCAGAATTGGTTCTATACAGCATCGATGAACTCTCTTTCTCATTTCTATTGACATAGATTTGTTGCATAGGATATTTTTTTCATTTTCTGAAATGCGATTTTGGCCTGAGCTATTCTGCTTTTAATTTAGGTCGGTGTAAATGATCTTGTATATCTTCACCCTCCCATGGCTATGAGCGTCTGCCACATCTTCAAAATTGGTTTATCATATACGTCATTTTCGGACTTTTTGTCCCCCAGTCCATTACATAGATATTATGGGTGTGTCTTATCGTCCAGTCCATTACCCAGACATTTTGGGTGTTTGTTGTCTCCGATGCATTACCCTGATATTTTGGGTGTTATTTGTCTCCGATGCATTACCCTGATATTTTGGGTGTTTGTTGTCTCCGATGCATTACCCTGATATTTTGGATGTTTGTTGTCTCCGATCCATTACTTTGATATTTTGTGTTGTTTGTTGTCTCCGATCGAATACTTCGATGTTTTGGGTGATTGTTGTCTCCGATCCATTACCCTGATAATTTGGGTGTTTGTTGTATCCGATCCATTACCTTGGTATTTTTGGTGACTGTTGTCTCTGATGCATTACCCTGAAATTGTGGGTGTTTGTTGTCTCCGATCCATTACTTTGATATTTTGGGTGTTTGTTGTCTCCGATTTATTACCATGCCATTTTTGGTGTTTGTTGCTTCCGATCCATTACCCTGATATTTTTTATATTTGTTGTCTCCTATCTATTACCCTGTTATTTTGGGTGTTTTTTGTCTCCGTTCCATTACTCAAATATTTTGGGTATTTGTTGTCTCCTATCTATTATCCTGATATTTTGTGTGATTGTTGTCCATTACTTTTATATTTTGCGTGTTTGGTCTGTTCCAATTCATTACAATGACATTTTGGGTGTTTTTTGTCTAAGATCCATTACCCTTACATTTTGGGTGTCAGTTGTTCCGAACTATTGTCCTGTAATTTTGGGTATTTGTTGTGTCCGATTCATTACACAAAAAGTTGTGGTGTTTGTTGTCTCCCATCTATTACACTGATATTTTGGGTGTTTGATGTTTCATATCCATTACCCTGATATTGTGGTGTTTGTTGTCCATTACTTCGATATTTTGGGTGTTTGATGGCTTCGATCCATTACTTCGATATTTTGGGTGTTTGATGGCTCCGATCCATTACTTTGATATTTTGAGTGTTTGTTGTCTCCGATCCATTACTTTGATATTTTGGGTGTTTGTTGTCTCCGATCCATTACTTTGATAGTATGGGTGTTTTTTTGTTCCGATGAATTGCCCTGATATTTAGTGTGTGTGTTGTCTCCGATCCATTACTCAAATATTTTATGTGTTTGTTTTCATCCATCTATATCCCTGATATTTTGGGTGTTTGTTGTTTCATATTCATTACCCTGATATTGTGGGTGTTTGTTGTCTATTACTTTGATATTGTGCTTGCTTCTTGTCTCCAATTCATTACCATGACATTTTAGTTCCTTTTTGTCTTAGATCCATTACCCTGATATTTTGGGTGTTCGTTGTCTCAGATCCAATACGCTGACATTTTGGGTGTTTTGTCTGCGATCCATTACTCTGATATATTGGGTAATTGTTGTCTCCGATCAAATGCTCAAATATGTTGGGTGTTTGTTGTCTCCCATCTATCACCCTGCTATTTTGGGTGTTTGTTATTTCATATCCATTACCCTGATATTGTGGGTGTTTGTTGTCTCCGATTGAATACTTCGATATTTAGGGTGATTTTTGTCACCTATTCATTACCCTGATATTTTGGCTTTCTGTTGTCTATGATCCATTACCCTGAAATTCTGGGTGTTTGTTGTCTCCGATCCATTACCCAGAAATTTTGGTTGTTTGTTGTCTCCGATCTATTACCTTGATATTTTGGGTGCCTGTGGTCTCCGATCCATTACTTTATGATTTTGGGTGTTTGTTGTCTTAATTCAATTACCCTAATATTTTGGGTGTTTGTTGTCTCCGATACATTATTTTGACATCTTGGGTGTTTGTTGTCTCCGATCCATTACATGATATTTTGGGTGTTTGTTGTCTTAGATCAAGTATCCTGATATTCTGAGTGTTTGTTGTCTCTGATCCATTACTTTGATATTTTGGGTGTTTGTTGTCTTAGTTCCATTACCCTGATATTTTGGGTGTTTATTGTCTCCAATCCATTACTTTGATATTTTGGGTGTTTGTTGTCTTCGACCCATTACCCTGATATTTTGGGTGTTTGTTGTCGCCGAACCATTGCCCTGAATTTTTGGTTCTTTGTTGCCTGCGATCCATTACCCTGATATTTTTGTTGTTTGTTGCCTCCGATCCATTACCCTGATATTTTGGTAGTTTGTTGTCTCCATCAATTAATCTGATATTTTGGGGTTTCAGTTTTGCTACACCTTCTCTTCCCCACGATATGTGACATGAGGGAATATATGAAAGCCTGGCTAGTGTCTGCCGTTAAGTAACAGAATAGGTTCTCACAACGCCAATGTATGAGCTGACTTCCTATAATCATCATAATCAAGTATCGGGCCTGCTGGCGTAGGTGATCTTGTCTCTCGACAACTTTCGATCTCGACAGTTATTTATCATTTCTGTTGTTGACCTTCTGCCAAGCCATTCTCTTAAGCTGTCTGGCAATTGTTCTCTTTCCTTTCCTCTATATCTTCGTCCCTCAATTTTCCCAGTTGTTAGAGTATATTCCAGTTATTCTCTTCGCATTACATGGCCAAAAAATGATGATTGTTTCTTCCTAATATTAGAAATTAGCTCTCTTTTTGCTTTGACCTCTCTCAGAACGTTTTCATTACTCTTCTTAACTGTCCATGGTATTCTCAACATTCTTCTGAAAAATCACATTTCTACAGAGTCCAGTGATTTTCTTGTCTCTTGGCCTATTGTCCATGATTCACATCCACATGTTAAGACTGGCTCTACATAACATTTAAGAATTCTTTTTTTTTTCCTTGTTTCTATTGTCAAAAATGGATTGCATAGTATCTTCCTCAATTTGTGGAAAGCTGCTTTTGTCTGAGCCATTCTGCATCTCACCGCTTTTGTACATCTTTCGTCTGATGTTAACAAAGTTCCCAAATATTTAAATTCATTTACCTGTTTTAATATTGTTCCACTTGTCTTTATTTTGCACTGAGGTGATGTCTTTTTCTTTGTTGTTACCATTATTACTGTCTTTTTGCTATTAATGCTGAGTCCTTTATTTTTGCTTTCTTTCACTATACTGTCCAACATTTCTTGTAACTCATTTTCACTCTTAGCGATTAAGACTATATCATCAACATGTCTTAGATTATTTACATTATGACTTTCAATTGTTATTCCAGGCATGCCCCTTATGGATCTTAAAATAATCTCAATATACACATTAAACAAATCAGGTGACAGCACACAAACTTGCCTAACACCTTGTTTCATTTGTTGAAAAATTCCCAATTGTTTTCCAGTTCTTATGGCCGCTATTTGTTGCCAGTACATGTTCTTTATTATTCTTAGATCTTTGTTGTCTTGTTTATGCTTTCTAAAATGTTGATTATTTCTTGGTGCTTTACGTTGTCAAATGCCTTGGTGTAATCTATGAAACATTGGTAGAGATCTGTTTTCACCTCTATGGCTCTTTCTACAAAAGATGTTATGATGTATATGGCATTGCTTGTTCCTTTACCTCTAACAAAACCACACTGTTTATCGTTAATTTCTGGACTGATTTTGTTTCGCACTCTTCGCATAATGATTCTTAGTAATATCTTAGTCATATGACTCATAAGGCTTATTGTGCGATGATCATCGCATTCAATCGCACCCGATTTCTTTGGTAGGGCTATGAATATTGATTTTAGCATGTCATCTGGTATATATCCGCTGTTGTAGATATCATTCACTATTTTTGTTATTATTTCTATTCCAAAATCACCCATGGCTTCAATCTTTTCTTTAGTTATATTATCTGGTCCAGGAGCTTTTCAAGCTTACATATTGTGCAAGGTGTCTTCCACTTCTTCTCTGAGTATTTCTGGTCCTTCTCCATTATCCTTAATATTTACTTCCGTTCGTTCATCAGTATAACGATCTTTAATGTATTCTGTCCATCGTTCCCTTTTGCTTTCTTGTTCAATCAACAGTTCTCCTTCCTTTGATTTTAAACATCCTGTTTTTGATTGCGTTTTCCTTCCTGTTAATTCTTCAATTTGTTTGTATATAGCTTTGTCATCTCCTTTTTGTTGAATTTCAATATCTTTGCATCTCTCTTTTAGCCATGCTTCTTATGCTTCATTGTATTTTATTACTGTTTCTTTATTTAATCTATTATACTCGTATGTATTTTCTTTATTTATTCTTATTGTATCCATTAGCTGCACTAAATTTAACTTAATTTAACTTGATGTTAACTGAGGCTCGTTTTTTTTTTTTTTAATTTTACTCTAAGCTTTCCAACAACTGGTACATGATCACTATTGCAATCTGCCCTGGTCTAGTTTTCACACACACCAGACTGTTTCTAAATCTATTGCTTATCATTATGTAATCAATTTGATTACGTTCTTTGTCTCCTGGTCTTTTCCATGTCCACAGATGTCTTGGATGTTGCTTAAATCAGGTGTTTCCTATCATCATGTTGTATGTTCTTGCCCAGTCAATAAGTTTCTCACCTCTTTCATTCCTCTTGCCTAAGCCATAATGACCTAACTACTTCCTAAACTCTTTCCTTTCCAACTTTTGCGTTAAAATCCCCTAGAACTATGGTGTTTTCATGTGGTTTGCATTTATGAAGTGCCTCATTTAACTCGTAAAATTTATCAATTGTTTTCTCTAGACAGTCTGATGTTGGTGCATAAACTGTATAATATTTATATCTATGGGCTTTCCATTCAATTTCACTAAAAGGACTCTGTCAGATATTGTGTAAAAGCCTTTCACAGTCCTTGCTCTTTCTGCATCCAAGATGAAACCTACTCCTCTTTGCTGTTCAGTACCTCCATAATAGATTATTTTATGTTTATCAGAATATATATCCCCTGTCCGGTGTATCTCATTTCGCAAAGTCCCAGTAAATGTAAACCCATTCTTTTTATTTCTTGTATGATGTTTTCCAGTTTACCCTTCTGCATGCGTGTTCTCTTATACTTCTCCATGATGGTTGAAAGGTTCTCTTTCCACCTACAATTCCAGTGTGTTAATGTACTTCGCTAAAGTTCATTACAGATCGATTAATATTAGCGGCTTCGTGCTAATTCTGATTTCTTCCAAACCTGGGCCTCCCTTGTGGTTGTAGTTATATGTCTTGTATTGACTGCTGGACCGGCTTCTATCAATTAGCCGAACTTGAGTGTGTTATTTTCTACAACCAGAAGTCGTGTTAGGTGCTTCTATTTCCTCGATTTATCTGTGCATGTTTCAACTTCTGCGACGTCTGGCCTTGCTAGCTGATGCTGTTTTACCTTTGCATGTGATCCTAAGGAAATTACCAAGTGTCCTTTGTGTTTACCTTGCTTAAAGATTGTATTGTTTTGATGTCATAGTTCCGCGAACTTGAACAATACGCCCTACATGTTTCGTTGAATTGTTGTCATGTTATAGCCAATCATCTGCACTTTATTTATCCGTTTATTTATGTCATGATATGGTTAATCATCTGTACTTTATTTATCTGTTTATTTATGTCATGTTATGGTTAATCATCTGTACTTTATTTATCCGTTTATTTATGTCATGATATGGTTAATCATCTATACTTTATTTATCCGTTTATTTATGTCATGATATGGTTAATCATCTGTACTTTATTTATCTGTTTATTTATGTCATGTTATGGTTAATCATCTATACTTTATTTATCCGTTTATTTATGTCATGTTATGGTTAATCATCTATACTTTATTTGTCCGTTTATTTCTGTGTTCGTTGTTGCTATTGTTGTTGTCGGTGGATCTTTCAACCATTTTAGAACATGGTGATAGCGAACCTTCTCGTATATTTCATTCTGTTTTGTGCGTATGCGGTCTTATGTTTTGCGGTCGTTCTCCCTTCTTGTTGTATTTGTCTGTACGATTTATGTTTGAAACGTTGCACCGTAGGTGACAGCTTCTTTAAGTACCGGTCGAGTTTATATTTTTTATGTGATGGGAAAGCCAAAATGACTGTGGTTCCCATAGTAATCTGGTTAGTTATTTCTTTTTCATAGCTCATCATCATCATCCAGTGCCGTCTTCGCATCGAATGTTAGCTACTATGGAGCGCCATATCGTTCTGTATCTTGCTTTGATGGTGCAGGTTGTCATAGACTGTCTTGTCAAATCTTTTAGGACCAAAGGTCTGCCTTTGCTTCTATTACTCTGTATCTTCTCTTCCAATATTATATTTAATAGACTGCTGTGTCTTTGGACATGCCCCAACAATTTAATTTGTATTATTCTAATGTCATAGCTACATTCACATTTACCTTGGGAAATGTGTTTATGCTATTTCTTCAAACACAGTACCTATAAGTACTTTGCATGTACCCCTTTTGTGCCCAAAGCTTCACGGCTAGAGCAGTGAAGTACAAGTTGGTATGAAGACTTCAGCTTTTTAAGCTCTGATCCGAATAATATGATCGCCACTTTTTGTGTCCTTTTCTTTTTTTTGATTTTATTCTCTGCGTTTTCTTGATTTTGAAGCTTGTGTTTTTCGGGTTTATTTACTGTGTATGTCTGTATTTTTTTTCTTTTTCTGAGAGCGTATAAGGCTTCTATCCCTTCAATCATAAACCTTCCTGAATTCTCGATTTATCTTCATTTGAATTATCTTTTGGCGTGACAAGGATGTGTATTTCGCATTTGTTTTATTAGTGTTTTTATTCACTTTTTTGTTTAAGGTAACGATTACTCTGAGTGGGTACGTTTTCATGTTTTAAATATAGTTCTTCGTTATTACATATCCCATCACTTACATGATTTTTTTAAAATTTCCAAATACTCTTAACTTGATCACTTCCTTCATTACTTACCAATTTTTTGTTCTCGCAATGTCCACCTGGGCATATTTGTTGATAACTTTTGTGAGGTCGGTGTCTACATTGCGTCATGTATTATTGCTCCTGCTGCTTCATTTATGTTGTCTTGTGACTAATGTCCTTCTCTTCTCTTTGAACAATCGCTTTCAATTAAATAATTTCATTTTGAAGATCTTGTGTTACAGGTTGCAAATATTTCCGAAATATGTGTATTCGCTTATCTTGGTCTGATAGTGAAAAAAGGTAAAGTACCCCCGTCCCGCCAAGTGGGATATAGGGAATATGGTGGTAGTGACCATACATTTTACATACCTTTGGCACATGGTTTTTGGGGTAATGTGGTTGGTATTACGCCCGTGCCGTTTTACTTTTCCAGAAAAAAATCAGGTACTCATTAAAGGCTGGGTACACCCGGAAGCCGTCGGTTGAGTTGAACCCTACCTCTTGCCCTTTCTAGTCCAGCTCACTAACCACTGAGCTATCTCGGCGAAACAGTGCAGAACACATTTCTATTTCTACTTGTGGGCGGGGCTTTACTCCTGAAGGTAATTTCCTAGTTAAACACATACATTATTTCATGGAAATGAGTGATTTTACCTTAGTTGTTTACCACAATTTCCACCTGAAAGATGAAAGGGAAGACGATGGGATAGGACACACACTACGGAAGCCAACTGAGAGTATTACACAACAGACCCTTTTTTGGAATCCCCAGGGGAAAAGACAGAGAGGAAGACCAAGGAATTCTTGGAGAAGACAGATAGAAGCAGAGATGAGGATGATGGGGAGGACGTGGAATGATCTTAAAAGAATGGCAAGAGACAGAACGACTTGGAAAGTGTTTGTTGAAGACCTATGCTCCACTGGGAGCTAAAAATGTAGAAAAAGAAGAGGGAAAAATATAGGCAAAAATGCAGGGAAAGTACAGTCAGACGAGAAGTGAAACTTAATCAAGGAGGACGGCTTGAGAGCCGGCCCGTAGGAGGCGGTAGCCATGACAGGCTTACTCTTTAGGTGATTGTGAATAGTTAGGTAATGTTTATCAGAGTTTCAGTTAAGGGTTGTAAATAGATTATGCTCTTGCAGCTAAACTCTTCTATTTGTAAATGCTATTTGTTGCAGTGAGTTATGTCAAACCAAGACTCGACCATGTTGAAAATGTTAGTTGTTCAAGTGTAGAACTACAGCTCCAGTTAAAACTCAAGACAGTTATTTTGAGTTAGCGTAAGGAGTCGATTTCACCCAGACTAAGAAGAATGTTCCCGTATGGACGATTAAAGAACGGGAGTGATAGAGGCACATTAGTGAAGCACAGTGTCTGACATTTATTAGTGCATGTGAGCAGCAGAGAAATAAGTAGGGGCTGATTTGTTAAACTGTTGTGTTCATTTACAAACTATTCATGAACAAACTATTCATGAACAAACTATTCATGAACAAACTATTCATGAACAAACTATTCATGAACAAACTATTCATGAACAAACTATTCATGAACAAACTATTCATGAACAAACTAATCATGAACAAACTTGAGTCATGTTTTAAGAATGGATTTACTTGAACAGTATAAGCTCGTCAGTGTATGAGTGTATGTGGCGTAGCGGAGAACGAATACACAGTGGGCAAAGACAGATCTGGTCCTCAGAGTTCAGTGGGGCCGGAACAGCAGAAATATCATCGCGAAGTACATTATTTTCAGAGATCACGTGTGGGCGCGAAGTTCGTGTCTTGGCCATTCACGATTCAACCGTTGTAACATCACGGTGCAGCACATGTAAGACTTGTGACAGAGAAACTGGTTTGTCAACAGTCACTAGAGTATTGCTAGTGGATAAGGAATTTATCAGCGGCCTGTTTGTAGAGGGGAGCAAGTTAATTTAATCAAGTCAAAAATCCAGGAATCAAGCCATCAAATGAATGAATGAGAATGTGTTCATATTCAAGTCTCATAAACAGTCTCATTCGGATATTATCGAAGTGTATGTAATAATGGTACAGTTGGCGTAGGCATCATGTCCTTCCACAATCTTCTATCTACAGAGCATCGTATCAATTCTGTTGTTGACTGTTTTCCATGCCATGACACCAAACTATCCAGTATTTTCTCTCTTTGTCGTCCGCAATTTTCTCTTCCTTTTATTTTGCCAGTTGTAACCAAGTATTTCGACTTTCCTCTTCTCATGATGTACCCAGAAAATGTTGATTGCTTCTTTCTGATATTTTTAGGAGCTCATTTTTTTTTGTTTTGGCCTCTTTGAGAATTTCCTCATTGGTCTGTTTAGCTGTCCAGGAAACTTTCAAAATTCTTCTGAGAAATCTCATCGCTGTGGCCCCAAACCGTTTTTTTCATTTATTTGTATAATGTCCATGATTCGCTTCCATTGGTCAGGATTGGTTCTATATAGCACCGATGAACTCTCTTTCTCACTTCTATTGACATAGATTTGTTTCATAAGATATTTTTCATTTTCTAAGGCGCTATTTTGACCTGAGCTATTCTGCTTTTTATGTCTGTGGTGCATAATCCAACTGATGTTATTGTTGTGCACAGATATGTGCCGAATATTGCGAAATGAATACGATTGTGTGAAACATGGACACAGAAAACCAGGCGTATCTCCGAGATGAAAGTGATAAACGCGGCGTAATGGAACACTGGTATAAACACGGGTGGCGATCGACAAGAAAGAATGGAATGATAGTGTGTCTGAAAGAAATAGCATGACAGCAGAAATGTGGAAATTGAGTAAAGAAAAAAGAGAGTGTAAGATAGTGCATACATATATACTTTGAAAGTGATGAATATGGCAGAATACGTATTTGATAAGGATTTAACATATAAGCTCGTAAAAGGGATTATGTCTCCTGAAGATTGGTGGCAATGTATCATCAAATATGTAGTCGCCTGGGAAAATCATGTCAGATTGTAAGATGAGAAAATAGGAGAAGGTGAGGGAAGAATGGAGAAGATAGAGGGGGAGGAAATAGGGAGGAAGGTGGGATTGAAAGAAGGAATTGTGAGAGGAAAGAAAACGGGACAGAAATGGATAAGTGATGACCTGTGAGGAAGGGATTCACTTATCCCTGGTGGGGTGAGGCAACCCATTTGGGGGATCAGATTATCTTCAAAGGTGAATCGGCTTCGGCTGTAAGAAGAACATGACACCAGGCCAATGACTTGGACATGTACCTGGCAATGATGGCCCATAGACCTGAAGTGAACCAGCTTTACTCGCAGCTATGCAGTTATTTGCCTGCTCCATACTTGCCTTCTAGAGACATGACCTAACATGCATTTTTATTTCCTTATTGCAGAGACAGCTGGTGGTGATCCAGGACACATCCTACACATGGATTGTTTTACAGAAAGGATGGACATTTTATTTCTTCTTTTCAACAGAGGACGTGCAAGGATATACAACGATCAGGCAGTTGTTACTTATGCTTTGTTTAGTGAATTTGCATATTTAAATCCGAAACAAACAACTCCATATATGAGGTTTGCTGCCGTCTTTGACAGGTTCTCTGCCCGTCATCCCAATGTTAACGTAACGTCTTGGAACTTTAAACCAGATCTCACACAACCAATATACGGCTTACATTCGCTTGACAAAAAGCAGGAGTACAAGAATGTACAACAGGCTATAGACCTCAAAGTTAAATTTGTTCTACGATTGTTCTCAGAGATGGGTGGAGTGAGAGAAAATGTGAGCCACGTTGCTGTGATCATGTTAGATGGCTTCAAATTGTCACCGGAGGAAAGCAGGCAGGTCCCACAATTTGTCGAGCAACAAGGTACTGGAGTTAGAATGTATATATTTGTTTTCAGCGACACAGATGATCAACAAATAAGATATGGCTTACATTCTTTCGCGAAATCCCAACGAACGATGTACGCCCAACGCATTATTATGCAAATTTGTAACACTTGTTTACGTAAATTCTTTCCCTTTGTGCATGATGACGGGGCAAGGTTTCGTCTTGCTACTTGTTGATAGATAATAAGAAGGAAATATCTGATTGGTTGAGTGCAGGCAAATGTTTCAATGATGGCGGTTTCCCAGCTGCCATTGAAACTCAACGTGAGCTCATGTACCTTCGGTCTAGACTTTGGAAAGTCTTTCAGAATCTGACAAACACTTTATCAACCAAAGTCTCCATTGGTCTCTTCGGAAATGTAAACAATATAGACAACCGATTACGTTGGTTTGTTACATATCCCGTTCATAGGCGTCTCTTGGTAGTAAATAATTGGCTACCGGGTAGACCTTCAGTTGGACGAGAGAGGGAGTATGTAGTGTGGCAGTTTGCCTTGGGAAGTCGCAATGAGAACGCCACTAACTTCTCCAGTTACGGAGCTTATTTTGTTGACGGATGGACGGACGTTGAATGTGAGACTAAGGTTCGTTATAGTTTATGTGAAGTGGTTCTTCCTCGAAAATTGGAGGGAGCCAACTTGATGAGAATAAAACCTGCCAGGAACGAAAGTTTCAATCACATTTTAACGAAAGGTGATTTTATCAAATTTGGAGAGAATATTGTGTCTATCTCCACTCACATTGGAAACAGGGGCTTTCATAGATTTCTGACAGAAGCCAAATTTGAATTATTTCCCCTGTTTGACTGTGGTGACGATGCTGGAGAATACAGATATATATCCTACATGCTTGTCTGTGACTCTCTCAACGACTGTAGCAACAAGAGGGATGAAGCGCATTGTCTGAAGGAGAAGATAATACATTTGTTGACAAATGACGATACAGATTGTAAAGAAAGGTGTAAGGGGATTTATTGTTGCAATGGTGTATGTTTGCCTTTGGTATACGACAATGATGGTCGAGTTGATTGTGCTGTTTGCGTTAATATGGTAAAGGGTAAGAGTATTGATGAAGGAGATGTTCATGACGAGTATTTGAAGAGAAAGGAAACGATCGCTTTGATTTGTTACCAAGGTAAATGTGTGTTTAGCTCTGAGCTGACCTCTAACATGAAAGACTGTGATAATCCAGATATACAGATGAACGAGACTAGAAGAATATCACAGATTAACACCACATGTAGCAACATACTAGGTCAAAGTTACTGGGCCCCAGATTGCGTGTATATTAAAGACAAGTATGGGGCTGTTTTAGACTGCAGATTAATGTCTCAGTTAGAGAACTGTACAGATGTTGTGTGTCCTGAAGGTTACGTTAAATGTCCCAACACCTACTGCATCCCTCAACACTTTGTCCTGGATGGTCAAGATGACTGCCCTAGAGGAGAGGACGAACACATTGATAATATCGGTGCATGTACGGAGAACTTTGCATGCTGGGACAGTAATGTGTGTCTTCATCCAGACCTAGTTTGTGACGGACATCCGGACTGTCCACACCGAGACGATGAGATAGACTGTAAAGTGGAGTGTTTTCAAGGATGCCGGTGTGTGTCTGGGACACTAACAGTTTACAATGACGCATTCTTTCATATTCATAGTGATATGACATCTCAAACATACATACAATCACGTTACATGGATTATTCTGGCCATAATTTAAACTCAATAACTGATTATGTTTTATCAATTTCAGAGAATACAATAGTCATGCATTGGTCTAACTGCAAACTTACCACTGAACATTTACTGGTTGACGTCCCTCTTCCAATGGTCCAAAAATTGGATCTCAGTCATAACGCATTACATGAATTTGATGGACCAGAAATAAATCACTTACAATTAAACAACCTCCTATACTTAAACTTGTCTCACAATATAAATCTTGTTTTAGTCAATGCTTTGTACATTTCGACCTTGGAGTTGCTCGACCTTTCTTATACCGCTGTGTCTAATTTAGGACAGTCGGCATTACGTGGGTTACCAAACCTGAGACATTTAAATTTAAGTTTTACATTGGTCTCTAGTTTTGATGGTGAAAACAAGTTTCCAACCAACTTTTACCCACAGACACTTAACGTGCATGGGCTACCCATAGATCATTTTTATGAAGATTTCTATAAAGGACTTTCTGTCAGTCAACATCTGTACACTGACAGGTTTGAGTTATGTTGTCCACAAGTAAGGGGACCAAACATTCCCTATCAAGTGTGCAATGGTCCTGAAAATGCCATTTCTTCTTGTTTTGATCTGCTACGGGTCGATGCCCAACGGACTCTTCTCTGGGTGGTAGCAGTTCTTGCCGTTGTTGGAAACGTCACTGTTGTTGCTTATCGTGTGATCTGGGATAAGTCTCTTCTTAAAACAGGTTATGGGCTGTTTGTGACAAACCTGGCTATATCGGACTTTATTATGGGCATTTATCTGTTCATTATTGCTGCAGCGGATTACTACTATAGCGGCAATTACATTGTGTATGACATGACCTGGAGGGAAAGTATTGCGTGCAGAGTCGCTGGCTTCCTGGCGTCTCTCTCATGTGAGACATCAACATTCCTGGTTTTTCTCATCACTTTGGGCAGATTTTTAATGATTAAGTTTCCCTTAGGTCAAATCAAGTTTTCTGATGTAGGCAAAATATCTGCACTTACAATGTCCTGGATTGTTGGTTCACTTCTGGCACTGGTTCCAATTGTGTTCAAATTTGAGATATATTCATCTAACGCAATGTGCCTTAGCTTGCCTTTGACGACAAAACGTCTCAAAGGTTGGGAGTTCTCATTTGGCGTTTTTATTGTTTTAAATTTCGTCGTATGTCTGGTCATCGCTTCCGGTCAAAGAGCCATCTTTAGAGCGATGTCAGAAAATAGGTACCCAGGAATGACATCGAACATGTCATCACGACGAGCTCAAAACATAATAGTAGCTAAACAGTTGTCTCTGGTGGCTCTGTCCAACTTCATCTGTTGGTTTCCTATAGGGTTCATGGGGTTACTGTCCGTTGCGGGACATACTATCAATGACGATGTCTTTGCCTGGACAACGGTTATCGTTCTTCCCATCAACTCTGCAGCAAACCCACTTCTGTACACGATCCCCGTTCTTATGGACAAGTGGGAGAAGTTCAAGTTTGGTCTGCGACCGTCCTAAAGAAAACCAGTGAAATGCATTTTCAAATAACACATGTCTGTAACGGTCGTTGTATAATTGTATTTACTTTTTAACTTGGATGTCAATTTTATAAAATAAAATGTGTGTAGTGTGTTTTAGCTTTAGAGACAACCAACAATGTATTTCTTCTTCTATCCTTCCTTCACTGCCGTTGTCGTCGAGAGGAGATATAATGTGCGATTATTTGCTCTTTTCTGGCCTCTTATGGTGTTATTCCTCCTAATGGCTCTAGTATTCCCTTTATCCATCTCGTTCTCGGTCTTCCTCTTAATCTGGCGTTTTCGTAGCGTTTCTTTATGGCTCTTTGAGTCATTGTTAGTTCTTTTTGTCTTGTTATGTGGCCGAACCAATGTATCAGTTGTTTCTTTATGTATTCGATGGTTGGTTCAAGTTTCTTCCTCAGGTCGGTGTTTCTTACTCTGTCCATTAAGCTGTTTCCTGTCATTCTTCTGACACATTTTCATTTCGGTGGTATTTATCTTTCTTATTGTTCTAGAGTCGAGCGTCCAATTCTGGCACTGATAGCACAGAGTTGGTAGAAAAATTGACAACCAAGAATGAGACATCATTTTGAGGATAATATTTAGCCTATGATGGTACAAACGTTTCATTCATGCACATTTATAATTCTAAACGTTTAATAATAAATGTCCTTCATTAAAGACCCATTTAACTGCTTTCATATTAAGGCAGATTATAATACCTATTAGCACCTCATAGAAGTAGGCCTAAATGTATTGTATATAGTAACTTGTAATGGTATAACTTGGGGGCCTCGGTAGCCGAGTTGGGAAACCCACCCGACTGAACTACCGACGTTCGGACAACCCGTTTTCGATTCCCGCTGGGAGCAGTGTTAATTGTACTCGTGGTTGGAAATAAAAAAAAATACCTCCACGGTCGACCCAGCCGTTGGCAGAAATGGGTACCAGGGTATTACCCTGTGAAGGTGAGGAATGTCTCTTCGCATCTGAGTTTCGATGCTTGAGGCAACACTATACAGAAATATCCGAACATTTCTGGATAGGCGGCCGAGCACATATGGGTATATACTCGCGTGCTAAGACGCCGGTTCAAGTCTCGTACTTTACCTTTACCTTTAACTTGGGGGCATGACGACGAACCAAAGATGATGAAATGAAAGTGGCTGGCAAGTCATGGCGAGAGTTGTCTATGGTTACTCACAACGAGAGTTGGGAGGAGATCGTTTCTGAGTGCCCTATACTTCGACCAGAGTTGAGAGAATCAAAAAGAGGAATTGTATAACTTTTGTATTATTAAACGATTCAAACAGATTGATGAATTAAATACGAACTATGTACAATGCATATTCTAAACATGTGATGTTTTTAAAGATTTACTCAGTGTATAGATTGAACGAGCTTCGTGATAGGATGCACCCCTGTCTTACTTCTCTTTTTATATCAATAGATGTAGAGTTCTCTTTGTTATATTTTATTATTGCTGTTTGCTCCCAGTATAAATGACATATTAGTCGAATGGCTGTGCTATCTAAGATGTATATCTTTTAGGCAGTCTATATGTTGTTTATGGTGTTTTTTAGCAAAAGCGTTGGTGTAGTCTATGAAGCGGGTACATATTGACTTGTTTACTTGTGTTTACTTTTTGATTATGTCCTCATGCAGAATGTCTCTTATTTCGTATCACTATTTTTTTAAAAATCCATATTGATGAATAGTGTACTAATTCAAACTTGATTTTATTCCGAATCCTTCTTTGTATAACTTTTAGCAACATTTTTGTTACCTGGCTCATTAGGCTCATTGTTCTAAACTAACTGCACTCAAGTGCACACTTTTTTGTCGGCAATGCAATGAAAGTTGATGCTTTTATTTCGTTTGGTTTGACGCTGAGAGAATGACTAAAAAAGAAGCTTGTTTTTCTATGAAAACTTAAAGGTGTGGGACGCGGAGACCCCAGTGATGGGCACTTCCTATCTGTTGGCAGCAATTACCTACAATTCGCCCCCATGCCCCTCCATTTATTGCGATACTAGAGGATGTGGTAGTAAACCGGTCAGTAAATAAAAGTCATTCTCTTGATCAAACAGATCACACAGGCTTCAGAAACCTCGAAAATCACATTCCCACGTTCAGTGTGGGAGTTTAAACTGCTCAGGTTATTTCAACCGCAGTTTCTATGTATCCTATATTATCATCATCATAAAAATCATGATCATCTTTAACATGAGTGCCGTGTCCGCATTGAAAGTTAGCTGCAATGGAACGCCTTTCCCTTCTGCCTTTTGCTTTGATAGTGCAGGTTGTCATAAGCCGACTTGTCTATTTTTAATGTTGCTCGTGGATGTTAGTCTTGTTTCGCATCTGCCTATTTTACATTGCATTTTCCCTTCCAAGATGACTTTTAGTAGACTGCTGTGTCTTTTAGCATGCCCCCAAAAATCTAATTTGTCTTGTTTGTTTAGTAGGTGTCCTATAATTGTTAGTTGTTTGAAGACTTCATTTGTTTTCTTTTCTTTTCATCCAATTCCTCCTACTCTTCTAAACATCCAAAAGGTTGACATTTTCTGTTATGTTTACCTGTCTAATGTTCATGTTTCTACACCATACATGAATATTGAGAAGATATAACATTTTGTTACTCTTAAAACAGGACAGATGATTGCTGGTAGCCGTTTTACAATCAAACAACTTAATTAGATTTATCCTTTAAATCTTTTTTTTTTATGTGTTTCGGCAATGGTTTTAATTTTACAAATTACCAATTTAAAATGTTATTTACATTTACTATATCCAATATGGAACTAACTTTATTAATAACTTGTTTGTAATCTAAAATTGTAATTGACGAAAACCGTGTGTACCCAGCATGCCACATCAGCTTGGGTCTAGAATCAGACCAATGAGATTGGCCTGCGTGTATTTTAATAAATTAATCAACACAAATAATGTGTCACGGAAAGGGTAGGTGGCTTGGTAAATTCCGGCATGACTAATGTACTGCAACGATACTAGACTGTGTTGACATATTTCATTAGCAACGACTCATTAACAAATGCAATATAGTGGTAATTTGTCATTATTGTTTGAATCATGCGGTCAAAGAGCAATATATAACGTGTGATACTTTGCTGGTTGGACTCAGTCATCTCAGTCAGTGAAGATCAACAAGAAACTGCTACAAATCGGCAAGACTGTCAAGAAAACAAAGACATGTTTAAGGTAGCCTGTGTATCGCTGGCGTGTGCCCTGGCATTGGTTGGTAAGTTACAAGACGTTTTGTTCTCTGTGTGTACTACAGGTACATATAATTAGAAAATTGATGATAAAGAATGTGCATCAAGTTAAAAATATTGCAAGAAATCTGTAGCATTTTTGAAGTAGACAAACAAAGTGGCATGACTATTTTGTTGAGGAGGCAAATACATGATATACATTACAGATGGGCTTGCATTCTTTATTCTTAGATTTTATTAATGTGCAACTCGTTTCTTGAAAAATTGTGGTATTTTAACAAATATTGTTCAAATGACTGTACATGAACTTTATAAACACGCTGAAAATACTATTTGGTTATTTTGTTGTACCCGGTATCACTGCAAATGAATTAAAATCCATAATTGCTCAACCGCCCGTGCCAGTGGTACCATCCGAATTACTATTTCAACTCCAAAACAAAGAAATGTAGCTGTAGTCCCCATCATGGCAGCCTCAGTACATGCCAAAAGACATAAGGTGAAACCGCACATAAAGTGAACACAGCCATCTGTTCTCCATCGTACGATATCATCATTCATCGTAAACAATCGGAATATCGAAACACGATCAAAAAAGATTAAACGCACAGCTCACGTTGTGCACAGAGCACTTAACTCAGTAGCTCCTGCGGGAGTAGCGGGACTTGGAATATGAGGAAACTGCAACAAGCCGGACTTGGAATATAAGGAAACTGCAACAAGCCGGACTTGGAATATGAGGAAACTGCAACAAGCCGGACTTGAAATATGAAGAAACAGCAACAAGCCGGACTGGAATATGAGGAAACTGCAACAAGCCGGACTTGGAATATGAGGAAACTGCAACAAGCCGGACTTGGAATATGAGGAAACTGTAACAAGCCGGACTTGGAATATGAGGAAAAGCAAAACAAGCAGGACTTGGAATATGAGGAAACTGCAACAAGCCGGACTTGGAATATGAGGAAACTGCAACAAGCCGGACTTGGAATATGAGGAAACTGCAACAAGCCGGACTTGGAATATGAGGAAAAGCAAAACAAGCAGGACTTGGAATATGAGGAAACTGCAACAAGCCGGACTTGGAATAAGAGGAAACAGCAACAAGCCGGACTTGGAATATGAGGAAACTGAAACAAGGAACACTTTTCATGCATAGCCTTCAATGGTTCCTACCACATATCCACCATATACCGGAAGTTCACGTCTTCTTAAAGATGATGATTGTCTTACTTGTTTTTGAAATGTATAGCACGTGATGATGTTAGGCCATCGATTTTGATTCCATTTCCGAACATGTAAACACACAGTTTATATACAATTTGGTTGCATATATTCAAGTTTGAGCAGTCAGATTTTTTAGTCGCTTTTTTTTCTTCAAGTGACCCTGAAGGCATTGGGAATATCAGCTGGTACTTCTGGAAACATATGGCTATGGTTATGGAAGGACCCGGTATAACTGCAAACTAATTAAAATGTATAATTGCTCAACTCCCGTGCCAGTAGAATCATCTGAATTAATATATCTTCTCCAAAACAAAGAGTCTTAGCACACGCCAAATGACATAAGGCGCACAGACGTGAATACGGCCATCTGTTCCCCGTCATACGATATCATCATTCATCGTAAGCAATATGAATATCCAAACACGATCAAAATAGATGAAATGCACAGCTCTTGGTGTGCACAAAGCACTAAACGCAGTAGACTTTGAATATTAAAAAAAACTGCAACAAAGAACACTTTTCAGACACAGCCTTTAACAGTTTCTGACGTCTATCCGCCATGTTGACTGCTATTCCAATGATGACGTATACTGCAATCAACACAGAACACACTATTGCTCACACTGTAGAGGGTTTCAGATCACATGCATGTAATTTCACGGCGAATTTACCAACAATAGAACTTCCTATCTATGCACTAATATGCATTCTACTTCTTTTCTTCCTCATCTGCCTTTCAGCGTCGAGGGGAGATATAATTTGCGGTCTTTTGCTCTTCTGTTCGCCTCTGCTGCTATGTTTCCTAGTGCTTCTAATATTTCATCGATCCATTTTTTTCGTGGTCGACCCTTGGTCTGGTGTTCTCACAACGTTTGTTGAAGGCTCGTTGTGTTGTGTTTTGTTCTTTCTGCCTTGTCACGTGGCCAAACCATTTTATCTGTTGTTTCCTTATATATTCTATCGGGGGGTGGGGGGGGGGGCTAATCCTAGCTTTTTTCTCAGTTCTTCATTTCTGATCTTATCTCTCAGACATTTTCCTCTCATTCGTCTAACACCATTCATCTCTTTAGAGGTTATTTTTCTTATTGTTCTTGCATCTAGAGTCCAGGTCTGGCATTGGTAGCACAACGTTGGGATGAAGATTGCAAAGTATTGTGCTCGTTTTGCCTCCAGAGTTATTCCCTTGTTGGACAATAGTTGTGATAACTGTCCAATGATTTGACAAGCCTTATTGCATCTTGATTCTATCTCTGCTTTTTGAGAAATTAACGTTTGTCATTAGACTTCCTAGGTATTTGAATCCATTCCTCTACTTGTTTTAGTTGTCTGCCTTCTATAGTTATGTTGATGTTCTTTTTATTTTTGGCGACATTCATCACTTATGTTTTGTTGATGTTGATTTTCATGTTGTATTTTGTGCCTGAGATGTAGAGTTTGTGTAAGTGTTCTTGTAGGTCTTCTATTGCATTGGAAAGATCACATGTGTATTTTATTCCCTCTAATGCATACGTGAATAATTAAAAGAATCACAAGTTTGTCGTATTTAAAATTATTTTCCAATAATGTCACAAATAATGAGGTAGATATTGAATCCAATTAAAGAGCTTCCAGTTAGAAAATGTAAACAATGAATACAATTTAATATTGAGAGTGAATATACGTATATATATATATATATATATATATATATATATATATATATATATATATATATATATATATATGAAATGGCAGGACAAAATCACTAACATAAAATTATGGAAATGTACCAGTCAAATAACAGTTGATAAAGAGATGCAGCGAAGACGATGCGATAGATAGGACACACACTACGGACGCCAACTGAGAGTATTACACAACAGGCCCATTTTGGAATCTCCAGGGGAAAAGACAAAGAGGAAGACCAAGGAATTCTTGGAAATGACAGATAGAAGCAGAGATGAAGATGATGGAGAAGACATGCAATGATCTTAAAAGAATGGCCAAAAAAAAACAGAACGGCTTGGAAAGTGTTTGTTGAAGACATATGCTCCACTGGGAGCTAAAAGGACAGAAGAAGAAGATATATATATATATATATATATATATATATATATATATATATATATATATATATATATATATTCGATAGTGGTTAAGACGAGTTAAGAAAATAGAAAATAACGGAAATAAAAATATGTATTTTTGAGTTTCATAAAAGGGAAGTGGCTCATTGGCTTGGCATTTCAGGCTGCTATATATTCATAATGACTGTGACATTTATTCACCAAAAATGTGTAAACGTTAGCAATGCAGATAATTTTACAGCTGTTGTCATTGAAATGGATATAGATAAATAAATATAGGCTAAAACACACACATGTGAAATATGTCACACTCGAAAACATAAATGTAAAAAAAAAAAAAAAGTAAAGAGCCCCAATCACGCCAAATGGAAATAGGAGTAACCTACAAGATAAAAACAATCTCTAAAACAGATAAGCAGACAATATGAAGTGGAGGTATCTTAAAATATTTTTAAAAAAAGTAAAGTACCCCCATCACGCCAAGTGTAGAGAATATGGTGTTAGTGACCATACATTTTACAGACCTTCGGCACATGATTGTTGGGGTAATGTGGTCGGTATTACGCCCGTGCCGCTTTACTTTCCCAGAAAAAAATCCTGTACCCATTTAAGGCCCAGTGAACCCGGAAGTCGTCGATTGGGATCGAACCCTACCTCTTGCCCTTTGTAGTCCAGTTCACTAACCACTGAGCCGGCTCACAAAACATAAATGTACATGGTTAATTTTTCAGGTCGATCTTTTGTTTTGACCTACGAATGATCGGCAGTCAGAGAAATGGATGACAAGACTGAATGTGAAAGTAACACGCGAGGTTCATGGGCGGTCTATGTTAAAGTATTTATAATGACAAAAAAAAAGATATTTCGGTAATTTTGTTGAAATATGTTCAACTAGGACTGAAATGCAGATTTCTAGTTTTGTGTACACATTTACGTCCCCTTATTATTATTATTTGGATGTACAACAGAGGTGAGATGATGAATGGCTCAGGCAAAAGCAGCTTTCCAAAAAAATGATGAAGAAGCTAAGCAATCCATTTTGACAATAGACACAAGTAAAATTAGTTTTTAAATGTTATGTAGAGCCAGTCTGAACATATGGATGTGAATCATGGACAATAGGAGAATAGACAAGAAAATCATTGGAGTCTGTAGAAATGTGGTTTTACAGAAGAATGTTGAGAATACCACTGACAGCTAAGAAGAGTAATGAAAACGTTCTTAAAGAGGCGAAAGCAAAAAGAGAGCTAATTTCCAATATTAGGAAGAAACAATCATCATTTTTGGCTATGTAATGCGAAGAGAGCAGCTGGAATATATTGTAATAACTGGGAAAATTGAGGGAGGAAGAGATAGAGGGAAGGAAAGAGAACATATAATACCAGACAGATTAAGGGAATGGCTTGGCAGAAGGTCAACAACAGAAATGATAAATAACTGTCGAGATCGAAAGTTGTGGAGATACATGATTACCTACGCCTGCAGGCCCAGTGCTTGATGATGATGATTATTTATCTATACTAATGTGAGACAAGAAAAAATGAGAGAGTTCATCGGTGCTATATAGAACCAATTATGACATATGGAAGCGAACCATAGACGGTAGACAAACAAATGAAAAGACGATTAGAGGCCACAGAGATGGGATTTCTCAGAAAAATGTTGAAAGTTCCCTGGACAGCTAAAAAAGACCAATGAGGAAGTTCTCAAAGAGGCCAACACAAAAAAGGAGCTCTTAAAAAACGTCAGAAAGAAGCAATCAACATTTTTCGGGCACATCATGAAAAGCGGAAAGTTGGAATACTTGGTTACAACTGGCAAAATAAAAGGAAAGAGAGATCGCGGGTGACAAAGAGAGAAAATACTGGATAGCTTAGTGTCATGGCATGGAAAACAGGCAACAACATAACTGATACGATGCACTGTAGATAGAAGCTAGAACACTTAAACAAACTCAACATCTTAGGAACAAAATACAACATGAAAATCAACATCAACAAAACAGAAGTCATGAATGTCGCCAAAAATAAACAGAACATCAACATAACTATAGAAGGCAGACAACTAAAATAAGTAGAGGAATTCAAATACCTAGGAAGTCTAATGACAAACGACAATTCCCAAACAGCAGAGATAGAATCAAGATGCAACAAAGCTTGTCAAATCATCGGACAGTTATCACCACTATTGTCCAACAAGGAAATAACTGTGGAGGCAAAACGAGCACTATACAATACAATCTTCATCCCAACGTTGTGCTACCAATGCCAGACCTGGACTCTAGATGCAAGAACAATAAGAAAAATAACCTCTACAGAGATGAAATGTGTTAGACGAATGACAGGAAACAGTCTGAGAGATAAGATCAGAAATGAAGAACTGAGAAAAAAAGCTAGGAATAGCCCCAGCCATAGAATATATAAGGAAACAACAGATAAAATGGTTCGGCCACGTGACAAGGCAGAAAGAACAAAACACAACACAACGAGCCTACAACAAACGTTGTGAGAACAGCAGACCCAAGGGTCGACCACGAAAAAGATGGATCGATGGAATATTAGAAGCACTAGGAAACATAACAGCAGCAGAGGCGAACAGAAGAGCAAAAGACCGCAAATGATATCTCCCCTCGAAGCTGAAAGGCAGATGAGGAAGGAAAGAAGAAGAAAAAAGAGGAAGAAGAAGTAGATAGAAGATTGCGGAGGGACATGATCACCTATGCCAACCGGTATGGCACATAATGATGATGAATATGAGAAAAATTGTGTATTGTTTCCACAGATCTGTCAAATGAGCTCGAAACTGAAAGTGATTTACAAACTGTAGATTCATCTATACGTGATATTACAAGTTCACGTGAGTGTATGCCTCACTTAAGTCTGCAAACTGTCTCTGTTTTACAACATTGACAGACAACATGCGAGCTTGAATACCTCATCGTATAGTCCATGTTTGCTTCATAAATATTGACATGATCACTTTCTATTTATCCATTTCGTGTTTCAGAAAATGTAACTTCAGTAATCAAGAAAAGACGATGGTCATATTTTGGACATGTGATGATGTGAGATACTAATCGAATAACAAAGCAATCCCTCATGAGGGAAACAACATGTAAGAGGAAATGAGGCCGACCCAGAGAGATAGTGAGAAGAACAATGATCAGAGAGGCAAGAGCCGCAGGATTCGGCTCACTCAATGAAATAGAGTTGCTTGTACAGAACAGAGACAAATGGCTAGATTTGATAAATGATCTTTACAAGGATTGAAAACTACTAGAATTCAAATTTAGATAAGAGAAAGAGTATCTGTGTCTATGCCATATGGGCCGGCTACGGCTCAAAAGGTCAATAGATAATTAGTTTCAGAAAAGGAAATTGTTCGGTTTTCCACATAATACATTGAACGTTCTCTGTATTCCTTCCCTTTTGTCTATCCTTGTATGTGTTGTTTTATTCCTCCTATGCTTTTTCCATTTCTAAAACGATTCAAGGAGAATTCATTGAGATAGGCGCAGAGAGGTGTGCACAGCTTCGAGACGTATTTACCTGAAATTGGATTGACGCAGTCCTCGTACCTCAAGTGCACCATTACAAAGAATAGAGATATTGAATGATACAAACATTGAAATAAATAAAAACACAAGTGTCGAACACATGTGCCATATGCCACGCAGGAAAGACGAAACATGATTCATTAAAACAGGTACATTGGGAATATTGGGAGCATGGTAGTATATGAGTGGACACCGTCTTATTTATGTTCCAGAAACGTCTATGATTATCATCATCATCATCGTGTGCCTTCTCCGCAACGAAGGTTGGCTACCATGGTTCGCCATTCTACTCTGTTTCTTACTTTGATGGTGCAAGCTGTCATAGATTGACTTGTCCATCTTTTGATGTTACTCGTCCATGTTAGTCTTGGTCTGCCTCTGCCTCTTTTACCTTGTATTTTTCCTTCCAATATTACTTTTAGTAGGCTGTTGTATCTTTTAACATGCCCCCAAAAATTTCATTCCATTCGATGCCTTTATTACCAGTGCAGCATTTCTTCATTATGAAGTCCATAACAATTCCAAATAACAAGGGCGATAAAATACATCCTTGTTTAACCCCAGTTTCTATTGGGAAACATTCGCTCAGTCCTTCCTCTGTTCGAACTGCACATGTGTAACCATCATACATGTCTTTGATAATATTTATGATTTTTGATGGTAAGCCATATTGCTTCAGAATTTTCCACAAAGAATCTCTATGAATACTATCAAATGCTTTTTTGAAGTCGATGAAGTTAAGTACAAAAGGTTTTTGCTTTTCAATGTGTTCCTCCAATATAAGTCGTAGAGTGAAAATGTGGTCAAGACAGCTTCTCCCTTTTCTAAACCCAGCCACAAAGGCATCGAATGGATACAAGGAGACCATTTGGAGGACCTGGACTTTGCTGATGACATAGTTCTCATCAGCAATCAGATAAAAACGATGCAGGAAAACACAAATGAACTATCATCAATAGCCAGCAAAATTGGGCTTGAGGTCAATCATGAAAAGACTAAAGTCATGAAAAGTTTAATTCCAACAAGTGACAAAATATACATGGAAAACAAACCAGTAGAAGAGATCGATCACTTCATCTATCTTGGAAGTCACATTGATCGAGAAGGGGATACGAGCAAAGAAATTAGAATCAGACTGGCTAAAGCAGCAATGTCTTTCAGAAGCCTTGAAAAGTTGTGGAAATCAAAACTCATTAGCACAAACACAAAACTTAGGCTATTCAAATCAAATGTACTATCAACCCTTACGTGTGCGTGTGAAAGCTGGAAAACAACAAGAGATATAGAAACAAAGTTGAACGCATTCGAAAATAAATGTCTAAGGAAAATACTTGGTATAGAATGGAACGAATTCAAAACAAACGAGGAAATTAGAGAAATCGCCAATCAACCACTAATATCTTCAGTAATAAAGAAAAGACGATGGTCATACGTTGGACATGTGATGAGAAGAGATAATAATCGAATAGCAAAGCAAGCCCTCATATGGGAAACAACAGGTAAAAGAAAAAGAGGAAGACCCAGGGAGACACTGAGAAGAACATTGATGAGAGAGGCAAGAGCAGCAGGAATCGGCTCCCTCAATGAGATAGAACTGCTTGCACAGAACAGAGACAGATGGCGAGATTTGATAAAATATCTTTAAAAGAAAACTGCTAGAACAAAAATTCATATAGGAGAAGGTGTATCTTGGTCTACGCCCTATGGGCCGGTTACGGCTCGAAAGGTCAATAGATAGAAAAATTTCATTTGTCTTGTCTTAATTGTATTTACTAGTTCTCTTTTTATTTTCAGTTGTTTTAAAACTTCATCGTTTGTTTTCTTTTGTTTCCATCAAATCTATGATTCTACTTTAACGAAATGTTACCTCTTACAGGTTTTGGGTTTCTTCACGCTGATTAAAAAGAGGAATCAAATAGATTACATAATGATAAAAGAAAGGTTCCGTAACAGTGTAAAGACAGCCAAAACCTATCCTGGGGCAGATATTAACTCAGATCACAATTCTGTAATGATTATTAAGAATACAGCGTTCAATACAGCGAGCCTGACCTGTTCATTATGTGACCGCGTGTGTTTGTCAAACATTGGTAGAATTAGCCACGAGAGAAGCTGTTCGGCAAAAACAATACCTCAAAAAAATACGCAATAGCCTCCACTAGACCGTCTGACAAGACGAAAAGAGCCATATATATATATATATATATATATATATATATAAAGAAAATATGGACTAGATATGAATACCAAAATGACTAAAACTATGATCATGAACAAAGAAAATACTCAAAACCCACAAGTGGATATCAAAATTGAAGGAATAGACCTGGAGACAGTTCAGAACTACAACTACCTTGGGCATACTATAACAAGTGATGGAAAATGTACAACTGAAATAAACAAAAGAATCATCATCATCATCATGTACCCTGCCGATTGGCGTTGGCGATCATGTCCCTCCGCAATCTTCTATTTACAGTGCATCGTATCAGTTCTGTTGTAGAACTTCTTCATTGGTCTTTTTAGCTGTCCAGGGAACTTTCAACATTCTTCTGTTTAAACAAAAGAATAGGTATGGCAAAAAGGAATTTTAATGTCATGAACAGCATTCTAACATGAAAACAAATAACACCAGGGCTAAAACAGAATAGCAAGATGTTATGTCTTCTGAACTATCACATATATATTATAATGTTATTAATGGTGTATTAGATCACTATCATATATCTACTAGAATGTTATTAATGACGTATTAGTTCACTATCATAGATCTAATAGAATGCTACTAATGATGTATTAGTTCACTATCATAGATCTAATAGAATGCTACTAATGATGTATTAGTTCACTATCATAGATCTACTAGAATGTTACTAATGATGTATTAGTTCACTATCATAGATCTAATAGAATGCTACTAATGATCTATTAGTTCACTATCATAGATCTAATAGAATGTTACTAATGATGTATTAGTTCACTATCATAGATCTAATAGAATGTTAGTAATGATGTATTAGTTCAATATCATAGATCTACTAGAATGTTATTAATGATGTATTAGTTCACTATCATAGATCTAATAGAATGTTAGTAATGATGTATTAGTTCACTATTATAGATCTAATAGAATGTTAGTAATGATGTATTAGTTCACTATCATAGATCTACTAGAATCTTATTAATGATGTATTAGTTCACTATCACAGACCTACTAGAATTGTATTAATGATGAATTAGTTCACTATGACAAATCTACTAGAATGTTATTAATGATGTATTAGTTCACTATCACAAATTTACTACAATTATATTAATTATAAATTACTTCACTATCACAGTTCTACTAGAATTGTATTAATGATACATTAGTTCACTGTAACAAATCTACTAGAATGTTATTAATGATGTATTGGTTCACTATCACTAATTTACTAGAATTGTATTAATGATAAATTTACTTCACTATCATAGATCTACTAGAATTGTATTAATGATAAATTAGTTCGCTATCACAAATTTACTAGAATTGTATTAATAATAAATTAGTTCACTATCACAAATTTACTAGAATTGTATTAATGATGCATTAGTTCACTATCACAAATTTACTAGAATTGTATTAATGATGTATTAGTTCACTATCACAGATATACTATAATTTTATTAATGATGTATTAGTTTACTATCACAGATCTACTATAAATTTATTAATGATGTTTTAGTTCACTATCAGAGATCTATTATAATTTTATTTATGATGCATAGTTCACAATCACAGATCTATTATAATTTTATTAATGGTGTATTATTTCACTATCACAGATCTACTATAATTTTATGAATGATGTATTAGTTCACTTCCCCCGTGTGTTACCGGGGCCTCATTATGAGGGAAGTAAAGAATAGTGACACTGTGACCTTCCAGGCATGTCGTATGAGGCGACTAAGGAGGTTGATCGATGGCTTGACAAGCTGTCATTGTAAAAAGTATTGTTATGGAAACAGCGCCATATATTTTAGAGCAGTGATCTCTGCAATATGTGCCGCTTTGGCACGCAAGGTTTCTGATTTTGAGATTGTGGCTCTGCCCTATGTGCCGTCTTCGGCTCGAAAGGACAATAGATAGAGATAGATAGATTAGTTCACTATCACAGATCTACTATATTTTTATTAATGATGTATTAGTTCACTATCACAGATCTACTATAAATTTATTAATGATGTTTTAGTTCACTATCAGAGATCTATTATAATTTTATTTATGATGCATTTTTTCACTATCACAGATCTACTATAATTTTATGAATGATGTATTAGTTCACTATCACAGATCTACTATAATTGTATTAATGATGTATTACTTTGCTACTACTAAGATAGCAGATGCTATTTTCACAGAAATAGAATACGAGAACCTAATTCCTGAACAACAATTCGACGATTCAGATGTCGATCTCTGGGACGTCAACACTGATAGCGATAGCGAATCTACAGGTTGTATTTAGCAATAGGAGAACAGCTATATAACAATATGGTGTCCTCTAACTCAAACGTTCCTCCACTTTCACAAATAATGTAATCAAGCCATTATTAACCTATGTACCTGTTATAAACTAAGAATAGTAAACTGTTGCATCTTCTAAATCTACCTATATGGTACAGAAACATGGACATTAGACAAGAAAACAGTACAGAGATTTGAAGCCATTGAAATGTGGATATATAGAAGAATAGGTAGAATTGGATGGAAGGAAAAGAAAACAAACGATGAAGTCTTAAAACAACTAAAAATGAAAAGAGAACTACTAAACACAATTCAAACAAGACAAATGCGATTTTTTGGCCATGTTAAAAGACACAACAGACTACTAAAAGTAATCCTGGGTGGGAAAATACACGGTAAAAGAGGCAGATGCAGAACAAGACTAACATGGACGAGTAACATCCAAAAGATGGACAAACCAGCCTATGACAACCTGCACATTCAAAGCAAAAGACAAAGCAGAATGACGCTCCATGATAGCCAACCTTCGTTGCGGAGACGACACTCGATGATGATGATGACCTGCTGTATTTCTATTCTATTCTATTGACCTTTCGAGCCGTAACCGGCCCATAGGGCGTAGACCAAGATACACCTTCTCCTATATGAATTTTTGTTCTAGCAGTTTTCTTTTAAAGATATTTTATCAAATCTCGCCATCTGTCTCTGTTCTGTGCAAGCAGTTCTATCTCATTGAGGGAGCCGATTCCTGCTGCTCTTGCCTCTCTCATCAATGTTCTTCTCAGTGTCTCCCTGGGTCTTCCTCTTTTTCTTTTACCTGTTGTTTCCCATATGAGGGCTTGCTTTGCTATTCGATTATTATCTCTTCTCATCACATGTCCAACGTATGACCATCGTCTTTTCTTTATTACTGAAGATATTAGTGGTTGATTGGCGATTTCTCTAATTTCCTCGTTTGTTTTGAATTCGTTCCATTCTATACCAAGTATTTTCCTTAGACATTTATTTTCGAATGCGTTCAACTTTGTTTCTATATCTCTTGTTGTTTTCCAGCTTTCACACGCATATGTAAGGGTTGATAGTACATTTGATTTGAATAGCCTAAGTTTTGTGTTTGTGCTAATGAGTTTTGATTTCCACAACTTTTCAAGGCTTCTGAAAGACATTGCTGCTTTAGCCAGTCTGATTCTAATTGATTCTGCTGTATTACATTTAGTTTTAATGGAACTTATCGTACCATTGAACATGTCAATAGAAGTGAGAAAGAGATTTCATCGGTGCTATATAGAACAAAGTCTGACCTATGGAAGCGAATCAGGGACAGTAAACACACACACGCGAAAAGACGATTAAGGGCCAAATAGATGGGAATTGTGTAGAATAATGTTGAAAGTTCCCTGGAAAATTAAAAAGACCAATGTTGGAATTCTCAAAGAGGCCAACACTAAAAGGGAGCTTCTTCTACCTTTTTTAGCTCCCAGTGGAGCAGAGGTCTTCAACAAACACTTTCCAAGTCGTTCTGTTTTTTGCAATTCTTTTAAGATCATTCCATGTCTTCCCCATCATCTTCATTTCTGCTTCTATCTGTCTTCTCCAAGAATTCCTTGGTCTTCCTCTTTGTCTTTTCCCCTGGTGATTCCAAAAAAGGGTCTGTTGTGTAATACTCTCAGTTGGCTTCCGTAGTGTGTGTCCTATCCAGCGCCATCGTCTTCACTGTATCTCTTTATCCACTGGTGTTTGACTGGTACATTTCCATAATTCTATGTTAGTGATTTTATCCTGCCATTTCCATCCTTTTATCCTGAGTAAGTATCCATTAATGAAAGTCTGTATCTTCGTGATTGTCAATTTTGTTGTTCTCCATGTTTCACAGTCATATAATAGGACCGCCTTAACATTTGCGTTGAAATTTTTTAGTTTTGTATTTAACCTAATTTCTTTGGATTTCCATATGTTTCCCAGTGCAATGAAAGCTCCTCTTGCTTTTGATATCCTTACTTTGGTATCATTTTCTGTTCCTCCTTCTTTATCTATATTACTGCCCAAATATATGTAAGATTGCACATCTAATAGAAGTAATTCTCCTAGTTTTATTTGGTTATTGCCAACTGCATTAATTCTCATAATGCTGGTCTTATCTCTATTAATCTTCAGTCCTAGCTGTTGTGATCTCTCATCTAATATACTCATTTTATCCTGCATCTGTTGATGGCTGTGTGATAGGAGAGCTATGTCATCAGCAAAGTCTAAATCATCAAGTTGTTTGTCAGTGACCACTGGATTCCATTTGTGTTTTGAGTTATTTTCAATCTATGGCCAGTAGAGAGAGAAATGGAGACAGAAGGCATTCCTGCCTTACTCCTGTTCTTATTTCAAATACTTCTGTAATCTGTCCTTCATGCACCACACTACATTTCGTTCCTTCATACATTGTTTTTATCAGGTTAATAAACTTTATGGGGATTCCGTAATGACTCAGCAACTTCCAAAGCATTCTTCTGTCTAAACTATCAAATGCCTTTTCGTAATATATGAATCCAATATAAAGTAGGGATTTTAGTTCTAAACTTTGTTCAACTGTTATACGCAGAGTAGTTATTTGATCAGCACATTATCTGTTCTTCCTAAAACCTGCTTGTTCATCTCTCAAATGTTTCTCTATGGCCTCTTTTAGTCTCTCCAGAATGATTCTGCTTAATATTTTTCCTGCCACTGATAGTAGCATAATTTCCCTATAATTTGTGCACTCCTGTAAACTTCATTTCTTTGGTAGTTTGATCATATAACCTTCTTTCCAGTCTTTAGGTATTTCTTCCCTCTCCCAATTTTTTTTCTTTTAGATTATGTAGCATCTTGGTAGAGGTGTTAATATCTGATTTGATGGCTTCCGAAGGAATTTCATATGGTCCTGTGGCTTTACCATTTTTTAATAGTTTGATGGCTTTCATTATTTCTTCTATGCTTGGTTTTCCACAGTTAACGTGTAACTCTACTTCTGCTGATAGTATATCTGGAGGATTATTTGAGCCGGGTCTGTTCAAAAGTTCTTCAAAGTGCTCTTTCCATCTCTCCATTTGTTCCCTTATATTACTAAGCAGATTTCCTTCCTTATCTTTAATAAAGGCATTGATCTGTTTGTATTTTCTACTTAATTTCTTTGTGCTGTTGTACAGTTCTTTCATATTCCCTTTATTTGCTTCCTCTTTTGCCTCTTTAGCTAGTTCATCGATATTTTTCCTCTTATCCTTTTTAATGCATCTTCTCACTTCTTTGTTCACCTCTGTGTAAGCTTCCTGTGTCTTGGCTTTATTACTTCTCGTTCTGCTTTTATTTATGTCTGCTTTGCTTTTTTTTTCTTTCTTTCTTTAATTTTTTTCCAGGGTCTCTGCTGTCATCCATGCCTTATTCTGGCGTTCTCTTTTCCCTAGTGTTTCTTCGAATTTCTCATTCCATATATCTTTTACCTGTTTCAAATGATCTTCTATATTTATTGTATTTTCCAGTTGTTGAAGAACTTGGTATTTGTTTGATATTGTGACTGTGAATTTATCTTTAATTCCTTGTTCTTTAAGGAACCCTACATTGAAATACTTTCTACCCTTATTCGTTGAAGTATACCTTTTTAGTTTAATTTTAAGTTTAGCTATCAGAAGATGATGATCAGAAGCTATATCTGCCCCTCTATATACTTTTACATCCTGTTTGGATGACTTAAACTTATTATTAATACATATGTGATCAATTTGATTTTCCGTTCAATGATCTGGTGACACCCATGTAGCTTTGTGTATTCTTTTATGTTGGAATATGGTTCCTCCTAGGCTCACTTGATTAAGGGCGCAGAAATTCACAAATATCTCTTCATTCTCGTTTATATCTCCAAGTCCATGTTTCCCATAATCTCTTCGAAGCCTCTGTTGTCTGATCCGACCTTAGCATTTAGGTCTCCCATCAAGATTATAATTTCCTTGGGTCGTCTTGCATCCATCTGACATTGTAGCTGTTTATAGAAATCATCTTTAACTAAATCATCTTTATAGTTGGTTGGTGCATAGCACAGGATAATGTGTAATTTTATTTTGTTTTTGGTTGTTTTAAATGTTGCTCTCATTAGTCTCGGTACTACTGCTTCCCATTCTATTAGTATTTTCTGTGCATTCCTTGATAGCATTATAGCTACCCCTTCACTATGTTGTGCTCCAGGTTCCTGGTGTCCTGATGATAAAATCATCTCTCCTGTGTTTAGTTTTATTTTACCCGTTCCTAGCCATCTTGTTTCACACATTCCCAGAATATCTATCTTGTAGTTTGTCATTCTGCTGCTACCTGTGCAGCTTTTCCTTGTTCGTTTAGAGTACGAACATTCCAGGTGCTAATTCTGGAGGATTTCCTGGTAGACAAAGGGTGAGTCGGCAACTCGGGCTCCTTGCGGCTTTCTCCGGCTTGCGTCATACGTCTCTTAGACAGAGAGTCCTTCTCTTTCCTGGATGGCGGATTTATTTTTTCTTTCTTTGACTTTTCCATGTTTATTATTTATAATTAGTTCACTATCACAGTTCTACTAGAATTGTATTAATGATACATTAGTTCACTGTCACAAATCTATTATAATTTTATTAATGATGTATTAGTTCATTATCACAGATCTATTATAATTTTATTAATGATAAATTAGTTCACTATCACAGATCTACTATAATTTTATTAATGATGAATTCGTTAACTATCACAAATATATTATAATTGTATTAATGATGTATTAATTCACAATCAAAGATATATTATAATTTTATGAATGATCTATTAGTTCACTATCACATATCTTTTATAATTTTATTAATTATCTATTAGTTCACTATCACATATCTATTATAATTTTATTAATTATCTATTAGTTCACTATCACATATCTTTTATAATTTTATTAATTATCTATTAGTTCACTATCACATATCTATTATAATTTTATTAATTATCTATTAGTTCACTATCACAGATCTACTATAATTTTATTAATGATGTTATTGTTATTGTTATTGGTTATGGAAGGCCTCGGTCTCACAGCAAACGAATTAAAATCCATAATTGCTCAACCGCCCGTGCCAGTGGAATCATCCGAATTACCAACTCATCTCCCAAACAAAGAAAGGCAACTGTAGTCCCCATCGAAGCAGTCTCAGCACACGCCAAAAGATATAAGGCGAAACCGCGCAGAAAGTGAACACAGCCAACTGTTCCCCGTCATACGATATCATCATTCATCGCAAACAAGCGGGATATCGAAGCAGGATCAAAACGGATGAGACCCACAGCTCACGGTGTGCACAGAGCACTTAACTCAGTAGCTCCTGCAACAAGCCGGACTTGGAATATGAGGAAACTGCAAGAAGGAACACTTTTCAGACGTAGCCCTCAATGGTTCCCGCCGCCTATCCACCATATACCATGGGAGTTTACGTCCTCCCGAAAATGATGATCGTCATAGCACCTGATGATGTTAGGCCATCATTGATGACTCCAATTCCAAACATATAGACACACAAGGGTGGTAAGTTATCATTTCCAATCCAACAGAAGCCACATGACCTGTAGTTAGTAAAAACACAATTGATGATGTTCTCCTCTCCCTTCTTGTAGCTGCCGCCACACAATTCTGATGTCTCATTATCTTATTAATGATGTATTACCTTGCAACTACTAAGATAGCAGATGTTATTTTCACAGAAATAGAAGACGAGAAACTAATTCCTGAACAACAATTCGACGATTCAGATGTCGATCCCTGGGACGTCAACACTGACAGCGATAGCGAACCTACAGGTTGTATTTAGCAATAGGAGAACATCTATTTAACAATTTGTTATCCTCTAACTCCAACGTTCCTCTACTTTCACAAATGATGTATTCAAGCCATTATTAACCTATGTACCTGTTATAAACTAAGAATAGCAAAATGTTACATTATCTCAATATTACTATATGGTGCAGGAACATTGACATTAGACAAGAAAACAGAACAGGGAATTGAAACCTTTGAAATGTGGATTTATAGAAGAATAGGTAGAATTGGATGGAAGAAAATGAAAACAAACAATGAAGTCTTAAAACAACTAAAAATGAAAAGTACAATCGACGGCCTTCGGGTTCACCCAGCCTTTAATGGGTACCGGATTTTCATCTGGGAAAGTAAAGCGGCACGGGCGTAATACCGACCACATTTCACAAAAATCATGAGCCGAAGGTCTTTAAAATGTATGGTCACTAACATCATGTTCCCTATACGTCACTTGGCATGGCAGGGGTACTTTACTTTTATTATTATTTTTGTCTCCTTTTTTATTTCGACTCCGATATTTAAAAAATCCTTTCTGTCCACCGCGGGTTTCGAACATCGTACTCCGGCTTTTCATCCAAAGAAGCAGTGGTTTTAGCCTCACGGCCACGCACAACTTAAGATTGTAATTTATACAAAATTAAAGTGGACAAGTGTGGTTGCTACAACTACAGGGGTATCTCGCTCCTGATTATCATTTGAAAGATATTTGGAAGAAATGTTTTAAAGTTTTGGTTATGGAAGGCCCCGGTATCACCGCAAACGAATTAAAATCCATAATTGATTAACCGCCCGTGCCAGTGTAATCATCCGAATTAATATTTCATCTCCTAAACAAAGAAAGGTAGCTGTATTCCCCATCATAGCAGTCTCAGCACACGCCAAAAGACATAAGGTGAAACTGCACCGAAAGGGAACACAGCCATCTGTTCTCCATCGTACGATATCATTATTCATTGTAAACAATTGGAATATTGAAACAGATGAAATGCACAGCTCACAGTATGCACAAAGCACTTAACTCAGTAGCTCCTACAACAAGCCGGACTTTGAATATGAGGAAACTGCAACAAGGAACATTTTTGCGACACAGCCTTTAATGGTTCTGCCGCCTATCCACCATATTGACCTGAAGTTCTAAAGAGGCTACATCAACTGACATAAAACATCCTTCCAGAGACAAGTGCGGTTGTACACCCGGACAAACAACTACCGATACGATTTTTAATCTACAATAATTGTGGGAGAAGTGCAGAGAACAAAGAAGACATTTATTATAGCCTTCATTGATATCACAGTGACTTTTGGCACCGTGAGCGGATCTGTTCTGGGTGCCGGAAAATGTAGGCTGTCCATCTAAATCACAGAAGAAGATCAAGTAATTTCAGAACATTATATTTGATATCATCCAGTCCGATGTCAGATTTCCCTGCCCTTTCAGATGGATTGTGGAGTCAAAACGATTTGTGTTTTTGCCCCTTCTACCCGAATAAATTAATTAAAGCGAATGAAAGAAAGTTGCTAAAGAATGTGAGAGAGAAATTGAAAGAGAGAGAGAGAGAGAGATCTTTAGTAGTGTCTTTGATATAAAGCTGCTAAAGAATGCGAGAGAGAAAGAGAGAGAGAGAGAGATCTTTAGTAGTGTCTTTGATATAAAGCTGCTAAAGAATGCGAGAGAGAGAGAGAGAGAGAGAGAGATCTTTAGTAGTGTCTTTGATATAAAGCTGCTAAAGAATGCGAGAGAGAAAGAGAGAGAGAGAGATCTTTAGTAGTGTCTTTGATATAAAGCTGCTAAAGAATGCGAGAGAGAGAGAGAGAGAGAGATCTTTAGTAGTGTCTTTGATATAAAGCTGCTAAAGAATGCGAGAGAGAAAGAGAGAGAGAGAGAGAGAGAGATCTTTAGTAGTGTCTTTGATATAAAGCTGCTAAAGAATGCGAGAGAGAGAGAGAGAGATCTTTAGTAGTGTCTTTGATATAAAGCTGCTAAAGAATGCGAGAGAGAGAGAGAGAGAGAGAGAGAGAGAGAGAGATCTTTAGTAGTGTCTTTGATATAAAGCTGCTAAAGAATGCGAGAGAGAGAGAGAGAGAGAGATCTTTAATAGCGTCTTTGATATAAAGTTTGATAAAGAATGCGAGAGAGAAAGAGAGAGATAGAGAGATCTTTAATAATGTCTTTGAAATAAAGTTATATGAAGAATACGAGAGAGAAAGAGAGAGAGATAGAGAGATCTTTAATAGTATCTTTGAAATAAAGTTATATGAAGAATACGAGAGAGAAAGCGAGAGAGATAGAGAGATCTTTAATAATGTCTTTGAAATAAAGTTGCTAACGGATGCGAGAGAGAAAGAGAAAGAGAGATAGGTCTTTAAAAGTGTCTTTGATAAAATGTCTGATAAAGAATGCGAGAGAGAAATAGAGAGAAAGAGAGTGAGAGATATTTAATAGTGTCTTTGAAATAAAGTTACTAAAGAAAGAGAGAGAGAAAGAGAGATGTGGAGAGAGATAATGTAAGAAAGAGATTGATTAAAATAGATAAATAGTCCCAATAGGATATACACATACTGTAGAAACAACATTAATTGAATCAATTCAGTCTACAAACTCATATCATTAAACGCTACTTGTGTTCTCAGATCAGACCGTCGCACTACCTAAACACCGTCCAGTGAGGAACGCAGCGCCAGTGCTTCTAATGGGCGGTCGACGCAACCAGCGACGTGGTAAAAGTCGTATCGGTCGACGTGGCTGAAACTGATGAAATACAACATTTCACAACAATGTATCCTTCACAAGCTTCCAGATTTATCATATTCTATGTTTTATTCATTCTTGACTGTCACGATATTCAAATCACAATGTGTGCCACATGTTCTATATCATCATAGTCATCATCGAGTGCCATCTCCGCAACGAAGGTTGGCTACCATGGAGCGCCATTCTGATCTGTCTCTTGCTTTGATGGTGCAGGTTGTCATAGGCTGGATTGTCCATCTTTTGAATTTACTCTTCCATGTTAGTCTTGGTCTACCTCTGCTTCTTTTACCTTCTATTTTCTCCTCCAGGATTACTTTTAGTAGGCTGTTGTGTCTTTTAACATGGCCCAAAAATCGCATTTGTTGTGTTTGAATTGTATTTAGTAGTTCTCTTTTCATTTTTAGTTGTTTTAAGACTTCATCGTTTGTTTTCTTTTCCTTCCATCCAATTCTACCTAATCTTCTATATATCCACATTTCAAAGGCTTCAATTCTCTGTTGTCTTCTTGTCTAATGTCCATGTTTCTGCACCATATAGAAAAGTTGAGAAGACAACATTTTGCTATTCTTAGTTTTAGCCCTGGTGTTATTTGTTTTGATGCTCGTTTGTTCTTCATGACATTACAATTACTTTTTGCTAATCATATTCTTTTGACGTCATGTATTTATTCTATTTTATTAGGAACATCATAAAATTAATTAACACATCTGTTCTTCAGAATTTCTGGGATTTAACTTTAGTTATTTTTCTCTCGACCTTCAAATCTCTTAGTAAGTAATTACGATGTTTCTCAATTCTCCTGTAATTCTATACAGATGCTATTAAAATGATCAAGCAGTGAGTCATGACTTAGGCTATTCAATTATAGGCATCTGTTTGTGTGGGTGATGATGTACGTGCGTACATACTTTGTGTGGGTGATAATGTACAAGTGTACATACTTTGTGTTGGCGATAATGTACATGCGTACATACTTTGTGTGGGTGATGATGTACATGCGTACATACCCTGTGTGGGTGATGATGTACATGCGTACATAATTTGTATGGTTGATAGCGTACATGCGTACATACATTGTGTGGGTGATAATGTACGTAAGTTGTGATAATGAACGTAGATTTACGTACGTATTTGTACTAGTGTGAGTGTGTAATAGAAACACTTTCACAAAATAAACACATTCTCAAATTCTGCCACACTGGTGAAGCTCTGTATATCCTGAAGCAGTTTCTCAAACCCGACATAATTATGGTGACTGTGCGGTATATGTAGAAGATACTGACGATGTACTAACTAGGGTGTTTATGTTGCCCAATGTCGGAGATTCCTCAATTCTGCAGATTGAGATGATTGATGTGGCCTATGTGAAGTTTCACATCTCTACAGGTATAGATACGATTTCTTATTGGTGTAGATTTTACATCTCTACCGGAATAGATAAGATTTCTTATCGGTGTAGATTTTACATCTCTACTGGAATAGATAAGATTTCTTATCGGTGTAGATTTTACATCTCTACTGGAATAGATAAGATTTCTTCCGGTGTAGATTTTACATCTCTACTAGAATAGATAAGATTTCTTATCGGTGTAGATTTTACATCTGTACTAGAATAGATAAGATTTCTTATCGGTGTAGATTTTACATCTCTACTAGAATAGATAAGATTTCTTACCGGTGTAGATTTTACATCTCTACTAGAATAGATAAGATTTCTTACCGGTGTAGATTTTACATCTCTACAGGAATAGATAAGATTTCTTCCGGTGTAGATTTTGCATCTCTACAGGAATAGATAAGATTTCTTCCGGTGTAGATTTTACATCACTACAGGAATAGATAAGATTTCTTACCGGTGTAGATTTTACATCTCTACAGGAATAGATAAGATTTCTTCCGGTGTAGATTTTACATCTCTACAGGAATAGATCAGATTTCTTCCGGTGTAGATTTTACATCTCTACAGGAATAGATAAGATTTCTTACCGGTGTAGATTTTACATCTCTACAGGAATAGATAAGATTTCTTCCGGTGTAGATTTTACATCTCTACAGGAATAGATAAGATTTCTTCCGGTGTAGATTTTACATCTCTACATGAATAGATAAGATTTCTTACCGGTGTAGATTTTACATCTCTACAGGAATAGATACGATTTCTTCCGGTGTAGATTTTACATCTCTACAGAAATAGATAAGATTTCTTCCGGTGTAGATTTTACATCTCTACAGGAATAGATAAGATTTCTTACCGGTGTAGGTTTTACATCTCTACAGGAATAGATAAGATTTCTTCCGGTGTAGATTTTACATCTCTACAGGAATAGATACGATTTCTTACCGGTGTAGATTTTACATCTCTACAGGAATAGATAAGATTTCTTCCGGTGTAGATTTTACATCTCTACAGGAATAGATAAGATTTCTTCCGGTGTAGATTTTACATCTCTACAGGAGTAGATAAGATTTCTTACCGGTGTAGATTTTACATCTCTACAGGAATAGATAAGATTTCTTCCGGTGTAGATTTTACATCTCTACAGGAATAGATAAGATTTCTTCCGGTGTAGATTTTACATCTCTACAGCAATAGATACAATTTCTTACCGGTGTAGATTTTACTTCTCTACAGGAATAGATAAGATTTCTTACCGGTGTAGATTTTACATCTCTACAGGAGTAGATAAGATTTCTTACCGGTGTAGATTTTACATCTCTACAGGAATAGATAAGATTTCTTCCGGTGTAAATTTTACATCTCTACAGGAATAGATAAGATTGCTTACCGGTGTAGATTTTACATCTCTACTGGAATAGATAAGATTTCTTACCGGTGTAAATTTTACATCTCTTCAGGATGTAGAAGGAAGGAATTCGTCCTTCTACAGAAAGGAATTCGTTTGCAGTTATACCGAGGCCTTCCATAACCAAATAACCAAATAACCAATCATTCCTTCCGCAATCATGTGTGTGTTTACTTTTAAAATGTTCCTTCTTGAGGGCCATGCCGTACGACAAGGGAAGTAGAAGGTCTGGTGAATAAAGGAAGATTGATATGAAGTGCTGAAAGCGATGTCTAGTGTAAAATGGAAGATTGATATTAAGTGATGAAAGCGAGGTCTGGTGAATAAAGGAAGATTAAGTGCTGAAAGCGATGTCTGGTGTAAAATGGAAGATTGATATTAAGTGATGAAAGCGAGGTCTGGTGAATAAAGGAAGATTAAGTGCTGAAAGCGATGTCCGGTGTAAAATGGAAGATTGATATTAAGTGATGAAAGCGATGTCCGGTGTAAAATGGAAGATTGATATTAAGTGTTGGAAGCGAGGTCTAGTGAATAATGGAAGATTGATATCAAGTGGAAAACCAAGTAAAGAAGAAATAATGAAAGCCAACAAACTATTAAAAAATGGTAAAGCCACATGACCATATGAAATTCCTTCGGAAGCCATCAAAGCAGATATTAACACCTCTACCAAGGTGTTACATAATCTATTAGATACAATTTGGGAGAGGGAAGAAATACCTAAAGACTGGATAGAAGGTTATATGATCAAACTACCAAAGAAAGGAAGTTTACAGGAGTGCACAACTTATAGTGGAATTATGCTACTATCAGTGGCAGGAAAAATATTAAGCAAAATCATTCTGGAGAGACTAGAAGAGGCCATAGAGAAACATTTGAGAGATGAACAAGCAGGTTTTAGGAAGAACAGATCATGTGCTCATCAAATAACTACTCCACGTATAATAGTTGAAAAAAGTTTAGAACTAAAATCCCCACTTTATATTGGATTCATAGATTACGAAAAGGCATTTGATAGTTTAGACAGAAGAATGCTTTGGAAGTTGTTGAGTCATTACGGAATCCCCATAAAGTTTTTAACCTGATAAAAACAATGTATGAAGGAACGAAATGTTGTGTGGTGCATGAAGGACAGCTTACAGAAGCATTTGAAATAAGAACAGGAGTAAGGCAGGGATGACTTCTGTCTCCATTTCTCTTTCTACTGGCCATAGATTGGATTATGAAAATAACTCAAAACAACAGAAATGGGACCCAGTGGTCACTGACCAAACAACTTGATGATTTAGACTTTGCTGATGACATAGCTCTCCTATCACACAGCCATCAACAGATGCAGGATAAAATGAGTATATTAGATGAGAGATCACAACAGCTAGGACTAAAGATTAATAGAGATAAGACCAACATTATGAGAATTAATACAGTTGGCAATAACCAAATAAAATTAGGAGAAATACCTCTACTAGACGTACAATCTTACATATATCTGGGCAGTAATATAGATAAAGAGGGAGGAACAGAAAATGATACCAAAATAAGGATATCAAAAGCAAGAGGAGCTTTCATTGCACTGGGAAACATATGGAAATAAAAAAAAATTAGGTTAAGTACAAAAATAAAAATTTTCAACTAAAATATTAAGTCGGTCCTATTATATGGCTGTGAAACATGGATGGCAACAAAATTGACAATCACGAAGATACAGACTTTCATTAATGGATACTTACGCAGAATAAAAGGATGGAGATCGCAGGACAAAATCACTAACATAGAATTATGGAAATGTACCAGTCAAACACCAGTGGATAAAGAGATACAGTGAAGACGATGGCGCTGGATAGGACACACAGGAAGCGAACTAAGAGTATTACACAACAGGCCCTTTTTTGGAATCCCCAGGGGAAAAGACAAAGAGGAAGACGAATGAATTCTTGGAGAAGACAGATAGAAGCAGAGATGAAGATTATGGGGAAGACATGGAAAGATCTTAAAACAATGACAAAAAACAGAATGACTTGGAAAGTGTTTGTTGAAGACCTATGCTCCACTGGGAGCTAAAAAGGTAGAAGAAGAAGATATTAAGTGCTGAAAGAGAGGTCTGGTGAATAATTAAAGATTGATATTAAGTGCTGAAAGCGTGGTTTTGTGAATAATGGAAGATTGATATTAAGTGCTGAAAGCGTGGTTTTGTGAATAATGGAAGATTGATATTAAGTGCTGAAAGCGTGGTTTTGTGAATAATGGAAGATTGATATTAAGTGCTGAAAGCGTTGTTTTGTGAATAATGGAAGATTGATATTAAGTGCCGAAAGCGTGGTTTTGTGAACAATGGAAGATTGATATTAAGTGCTGAAAGCGTGGTTTTGTGAATAATGGAAGATTGATATTAAGTGCTGAAAGCGTGGTTTTGTGAATAAGGGAAGATTGATATTAAGTGCTGAAAGCGTTGTTTTGTGAATAATGGAAGATTGATATTAAGTGCTGAAAGCGTGGTTTTGTGAATAATGGAAGATTGATATTAAGTGCTGAAAGCGTGGTTTTGTGAATAATGGAAGATTGATATTAAGTGCTGAAAGCGTGGTTTTGTGAATAATGGAAGATTGATATTAATCAAAGTTACACTTCAAACAACAAACCAACGCAGATACGCCCACTTAACGTCCTTTTAAAGGCGGATGACGACGAGATGTACTCTTTTAGTCATCGGGCGAATGCGAGCAAGCAAGCAACTAGTACGCTAAACACAAAGCTAAGTCACAAATTTAACCCAAAAATCATATTAACTAGCAAACTAAATTACTAATATCTAAACATTTAACTCAAAAGGTTTTTAAATTATCCAGTGACTAACTAACTGACTAGCTAATTAACATACCAAATGTCTCACTATTTGAAGGCCTAACTGACATATTTCATCTTCCTGCACACGCAATACAACTCGAACCCCTTCACTAATTCTAACATCTTCATTCCAGCTCACGCAACACAACTCTAACCCCTTCACTAATTCTAACATCCTCATTCTAGCACACGCAACACAACTCTAACCCCTTCACTAATTCTAACATCTTCATTCCAGCACATGCAACACAACTCTAACCCTTCACTAATTCTAACATCTTCATTCTAGCACACGCAACACAACTCTAACCCCTTCACTAATTCTAACATCTTCATTCTAGCACACGCAACACAACTCTAACCCCTTCACTAATTCTAACATCTTCATTCTAGCACACGCAACACAACTCTAACCCCTTCACTAATTCTAACATCTTCATTCTAGCACACGCAACACAACTCTAACCCCTTCACTAATTCTAACATCTTCATTCTAGCACACGCAACACAACTCTAACCCCTTCACTAATTCTAACATCTTCATTCCAGCACACGCAACACAACTCGAACCTCTCACTAATTCTAACATCTTCATTCCAGAACACTCAACACAACTCGAACCTCTCACTAATTCTAACATCTTCATTCTAGCACACGCAACACAACTCTAACCCCTTCACTAATTCTAACATCTTCATTCCAGCACACGCAACACAACTCGAACCTCTCACTAATTCTAACATCTTCATTCCAGCACACGCAACACAACTCGAACCTCTCACTAATTCTAACATCTTCATTCCAGAACACGCAACACAACTCGAACCTCTCACTAATTCTAACATCTTCATTCCAGCACACACAACACAACTCGAACCTCTCACTAATTCTACCAAACATACCACTGTCCACAAATTGTCCACTGGCTATTTCAGACTAACCCTACCAACCATTTCCCATCTAAAAAATGTTGTCACCTGCATTTCTTCACAAAATTATATCTCATCACACATAGTAGCCACTTCCAACTCATCACACACAGTAGCCACTTCCATCTCATCACACACAGTAGCCACTTCCATCTCATCACACACAGTAGCCACTTCCATCTCATCACACAAAGTAACCACTTTCATCTCATCACACAAAGTAAACACTTTAATCTCTTCACCAACTTTCATCTCATCACACACAGTAGCCACTTCCATCTCATCACACACTGTAGCCACTTCCATCTCATCACACACAGTAGCCACTTCCATCTCATCACACACAGTAGCCACTTCCATCTCATCACACAAAGTAGCCACTTCCATCTCATCACACAAAGTAACCACTTTCATCTCATCACACAATGTAAACACTTTAATCTCTTCACCAACTTTCATCTCATCACACACAGTAGCCACTTCCATCTCATCACACACTGTAGCCACTTCTATCTCATCACACACAGTAGCCACTTCCATCTCATCACACACAGTAGCCACTTCCATCTCATCACACACAGTAGCCACTTCCATCTCATCACACAAAGTAACCACTTTCATCTCATCACACAATGTAAACACTTTAATCTCTTCACCAACTTTCATCTCATCACACACAGTAGCCACTTCCATCTCATCACGCACAGTAGCCACTTCCATCTCATCACACACAGTAGCCACTTCTATCTCATCACACACAGTAGCCACTTCCGTCTCATCACACAAAGTAATCACTTTTATCTCATCACACAAAGTAACCACTTTCATCTCTCCACAAACTTTCATCTCATCACACACAGTAGCCACTTCCATCTCATCACACAAAGTAATCACTTTCATCTCATCACACAAAGTAACCACTTTCATCTCTTCACCAACTTTCATCTCATCACACAAAGTAACCACTTTCATCTCATCACACAAAGTAAACACTTTCATCTCATCACACAAAGTAACCACTTTAATCTCTTCACCAACTTTCATCACATCACACAAAGTAAACACTTTCATCTCATCACAAAAAGTAACCACTTTCATCTAATCACACAAAGTAAACACTTTCATCTCATCACAAAAAGTAACCACTTTCATCTCTTCACCAACCTTCATCTTGTCACACAAAGTAACCACTTTCATCTCATCACACAAAGTAAACACCTTCATCTCATCACACAAAGTAAACACTTGCATCTTTTCACCAATATTCATCTCATCACACAAAGTATCCACTTTCATCTCTTCACCAACGTCCATCTCATCAAACAAAGTAAACACTTTCATCTCTTCACCAACGTCCATCTCATCACACAAAGTAAACACTTTCATCTCTTCACCAATTTTCATCTCATCATACAAAGTAACCACTTTCATCTCATCACCTAAAGTAACCACATACATTTATAATTGAACTCTAACCACTGTATAGTGTAATATCATTATCCAAATTACCTGGTGCTCACTTTCTATTATTGCCCTTCCGTGCCCTTACAAAACATTTATTATTGCGCCAGCATTCTAACATGTGTCATTTTCAAAGCATTATACAACAGTTGTTCTCACAGTCTAGAGGTAGGTAATTCCAGGAGTCATGATTTCTTTAAATAAAAACCACTCTTTATACGAGTCTCCGTGACTCCGTGATTGTGAAATCTGTTCACATCTACCCAGTGCACGGATACTTATGCATTGATTATAGTCAGTTATTGTATTACAGTCTGTTATTGTATTACAGTCAGTTATTGTATTACAGTCTGTTATTGTATTACAGTCAGTTATTGTATTACAGTCAGTTATTGTATTACAGTTAGTTTTTGTATTACAGTCAGTTATTGTGTTACAGTCAGTTATTGTATTACAGTCAGTTATTGTATTAGTCTGTTATTGTATGCAGTCTGTTATTGTATTACAGTCTGTTATTGTATAACGGTCTGTTATTGTATTAGTATGTTATTGTATTGCAGTCTGTTATTGTGTTGCAGTCAGTTATTGTATTACAGTCAGTTATTGTATTAGTCTGTTATTGTATTACAGTCAGTTATTGTGTTACAGTCAGTTGTTGTATTACGGTCTGTTATTGTATTAGTCTGATATTGTATTACAGTCTGTTATTGTATAAAAGTATGTTATTGTATTACAGTATGCTATTGTATAAAAGTATGTTATTGTATTACAGTCTGTTATTGTATTACTGTATGTTATTGTATAACAATATGTTATTGTATTACTGTATGTTATTGTATAACAATATGTTATTGTATTACTGTATGTTATTGTATAACAATATGTTATTGTATTACAGTCAGTTATTGTATTACAGTATGTTATTGTATAACAGTATGTTATTGTATTACTGTATGTTATTGTATAACAGTATGTTATTGTATTACTGTATGTTATTGTATAACAATATGTTATTGTATTACAGTATGTTATTGTATTACAGTATGTTATTGTATAACAGTCTGTTATTGTATTACTGTATGTTATTGTATAACAATATGTTATTGTATTACAGTCAGTTATTGTATTACAGTATGTTATTGTATAACAGTATGTTATTGTATTACAGTCTGTTATTGTATTACTGTATGTTATTGTATAACAATATGTTATTGTATAAAAGTCAGTTATTGTATTACAGTCTGTTATTGTATTACAGTCTGTTATTGTATTACAGTCTGTTATTGTATTACAGTATATTATTGTATTACAGTCTGTTATTGTATAACAGTATGTTATTGTATTACAGTCTGTTGTTTAATGTGCGACGGGGATAGTCCTATGACTGTGTTTCATATGTTCCGATTTTAAGTCAAGGTGATGTCCTCACATCATCATGCGCTATACATAAAAAAATGACGATCAACATTTTTAGGAGAACGCGAATTTCCGGTCAATATGGTGGATAGGCGGCAGAAACCATATAGGCTATGTATGAAAAGTGTTCCTTTTTGCAGTTTCCTCATATTCCAAGTCCGGCTTGTTGCAGGAGCTACTGCGTTAAATGTTCTGTGCACACCATGAGCTGTGCGTTTCATCTGTTTCGATCGTGTTTCCGTATTCCGATTGTTTACGATGCGTGATTATATTGTATGATGGAGAACATAAGGCTGTGTTCACTTTCTGTGCGGTTTCGCCTTATGTCTTTTGGCTTGTGCTGAGACTGCTATGTAGGGGGCTACAGTTACCTTTCTTTGTTTGGAAGATGAGATATTATTTCGGATGATACCATTGGCGAGGGCGGTTGAGGAATTATGTATTTTAATTCATTTGCAGTGATACCTATGCCTTCCCTAACCATAACCATAATTGGAAGAAATTATCCCTAGCAGTGGCGGATTTTTTTTCGGACTGACAAGACTCCGGGGTTTACCCAGCTTCTAAAAATGGGTACCAGAGATTTTTCTGTGAAGTGAAGACGGCCTGGCGTGATACCGACCACATCACTCAAAAATGTGCTTTGGTTATATATATATATATATATATATATATATGAAGGAGCCGCGATAGCTCAGTGGTTAGTGAACTGTACTACAAAGTACAAGGGGTAGGGTTCGATCCCAACCGACGGCTTCCGGGTTCACCCAGCCTTAAAAGGGTACCATATTTTTTATGGGAAAGTAAAACAGCACGGGCGTAATACCGACCACTTTACCCCAAAAATCATGTGCTGAAGGTCTGTAAAATATAGGGTCATTAACACAATATTCTCTATACGCCACTTGGAGTGACAGGGGTACTTTACTTACTATATTTATATATATATATATGGTCAATATAACCATATTCCCCACACGTCTAGCAGGCGTGGAGGGAACATTTACTTACATTTTAATTGGAAGAAACCGTCCCACACAATAACTTCGTGGCCTATTCTAACTATGTTCCATGTACAAATCCTCTCAGTTTACTTTTCTTCGGCTATGGCTAATAAATGTAAGAAATGCTAGGGGCTGGCCTTAACACGTTAAATTAAGTTTATATTCGGTACAAACACGCAGCGAGAACGTACTGTCTTGGCAAAATCGGTTTGTATATTTATAGTGAATGTGTCGTGTGCGTGTGGTAGTAAGTAAATATTAACCTATTTTTATTTGAAGTGTTTCTTCAGGAAAACTCTCACATTACCAATATTGAGGACACTGTCTGTTCATTGTACTTTTCTGAACCATTACATTTGGGCTTGAGTAGTCTACTATAAATAAATAAAAATAACCTCGCTGTGTATTGAAAGGAACTGATATCACAAAAAAATATAACATATGTTTTTAATAATCTGTGTTGTTCTTAAAGCAACACATTATCGCGAAACATGGATATTCGACAGATCTTCGTCAAAACAAATCAACAACAAAATCCGTGAATGTAAATGTTGTAGAAGACTGTTCAGGATTCCAAGGAGGGGACACTCAATAATGTCTCAATCTTGCAAGAATGTAAATGCCATGAAAACAAGAAGAAAATAACTTGTTGATCATGTAAGCAATATAATGGGATATATGATATGATTATGGAGCGATTAGTTTAAGGTAAACGAGGGAGAGGATGACTTAAATTTAGTGCATGACGTCACATAGAAGCTGGGCCTGACTGCTGCAGAGGTTGGATACTCACCCAGGACAGATAAAACTTCAGACTATCTATCATGGGAACCACATTCAAACAGGGGGAAGCTAGATGTTGATCCACGCGTGTTCTGATATCCATGAACTTCTCACAGATATATCTTCCCTTCACTTAGTGCTACAGATGTATAGTTCACAAGCTTTGACTTTTCTCACATTTGCCAACTTGAAACATTCATAATTATTTGAAGCTATCAGTTGGTGCCAACACTTATGTTGTTTGGATATAAATAATAGGAAAGAAAAAATAAAGGACTCAGCCTTAATAGCAAAAAGACAGAAGTAATGGTAACAACAAAGAAAAAGACATCACCTCAGTACAAAATAAAGACGCGTGGAACAATATTAAAACAGGTAAATGAATTTAAATATTTGGGAACTTTGTTAACCTCAGACGGAAGATGTACAAAAGAGTTGAGATGCAGAATGGCTCAGGCAAAAGCAGCTTTCCAAAAACTGAGGAAGATACTATGCAATCCATTTTTGACAATAGAAATAAGAAAAAGAGTTCTTAAATGTTATGAAGAGATAGTCTTAACATATGGATGCGAATCATGGACAATAGGACAACAGACAAGAAAATCAATGGAGTCTGCAGAAACAATCATCATTTTTGGCCATGTAATGAGAAGAGAACAAATGGAGTATATTGTAACACCTGGAAACATTGAGGGGAGGAAGAGATAGAGGGAAGCAAAGAGAAAACAATAACTGACAGTTTACGAGAATGGCTTGGCAGAAGGTTAACAACAGATATGGTAATTAACTGCCGAGATCGAAAGTTGTGGAGAGACATGATCACCTACCCTAGTAGCACGGTACTTGATGATGATGATGATGATGATGATAAATAATGTGTTCAGACAGTGAAGAAATCGCCCTATATTACTCCATTTTGTTTTAAAAAATTGGCAGATATCAAGAGTGCTAGAAAATGTTTAAAGGGCATCATGATGAGGCGCAACCCTTCTGGCTACTATTTTAACTATGGAAAAAATTGAGCTCCTAGAAACATCAGAAAGAAGGATGCGGCATTTGTTGTTGGCACATTATGAGAAAAGGGAAGTTGGGGTAAAAAAAAAGTAAAGTACCCCCGTCACGCCAAGTGGCGTATAGGGAAATATGGTGTTAGTGACCCTATATTTTACAGACCTTCAGCACATAATTTTTGAGGTAATGTGTCGGTATTACGCCCTTGCTGCTTTACTTTCCCATAAAAAAATCCGCTGCCCATTTAAGGCTGGGTGAACCCGGAAGACGTTGGTTGGGATAGAACCCTACCCCTTGTCCTTTGTAGTCCAGTTCACTAACCACTGAGCTATCGTGGCTCCCTAAAGTTGGGGTACTTGGTTACAATTGGAAAAACAATACAGTGAAAGGCAGTTTACTGACGACAAAGAGAGAAGATACTATAGCTCGATTCAAATCACGTGCCCAACTTCAAAACGCTATTACTCAGTAACCGTTTGTTAAAAACTAGTGAAATTTTCCAAATGTTATTAGAATGCAAAAGACCCTTTAAATGTATATTTAATAAATATCTTGCAGCTGCAGTTTTCTTAAAGCGGCGAATTTCTTTGATGTTTGTCAAAATTGTAAATTGTGAACCCCTAATTAATAGAAATTACCGTAGTTGCTGGTCTATGATTAATTTTCACCAGGTAAAGGCGTGGCCGTAATGGGGAAATAACTGAATAAGGCAAAACACCAGGAGAATTATTGTCTTCTCAGTTCGAGGACGGACGATAATATCAAGGTATACCTGTATGTCCAATTTTCATAGTTGTGTTGTTCTGAAAGGACCGTTTGTTGAACTAATTTAAGCTAATATAGGGGGCCAACATTGTGGGGGCTATAAACTTTCATTCTGAATCTGACGAGTCTAAAAGATTAATAACTGTTTGGGGTTGAACATTCCACAAACCATCATTTTTCCAATATTCCTCTTCCTGTTTTAAGACGTGGTCTTCACATTTAGCCCAATAATCTTTGTCTATATTTAATAAAGCGAGATTAGCAAGAGTCTCTACATCGCATATTTTTAATGTTGTATTTTCATCTGCCACTTGTCCTTTTAATTTTGCCCATATTAGTTCTATTGGATTTAAATGAGCATGGTAAGGTGGCAGCCCCAAACTTATATGACCGTGCTCTTGGATAATCTTATCTATTTGAAAAATCTTTGTCCTTTGTTTTTGCTTTACTAGAGATAGTAATTCTGGTTTTAAGTACATGTTATTAAATTGTATGTGCTCCTTTGTGAGCCATATCTTAATAGCATCTTTTGTACTGGATGACGTCTGGACTTTATCTTCAAGTGCAACAATGTTGTGGTACGCTGCATTGTCCATTATTAGGCAAGATGGTCGATCTAGTGATGGGAGAACAGAATTTTCAATCCAATGTCTAAATATGTGACCATTAATCTCAGAGTGATAATCCCGATTGTCTATGGATTTTGAAAGAAAAATGAGCTCTGCATTCTGTATTAGTCCATGTTGTCGACTACCTGCATAAGCAATTATTAAGCGCTGTCCTTTGCTGCTAGGTATTAATCTCTTAATCTTTCCATCTGATGACTGCCATTCCCTTTGGTTAGTGTGGTGAGCATTGATCCATGTTTCATCCAAGTACACAATATCATAACCTTGCTTGCTCACCTCTTTTACTTCACGTAAGTACTTGCTTCTCATGACTACTATATGTGGCTTCTCACAGATAATGTTTCGTCTATTGGAATACTTTCTGAATGTAAAGCCTGCAGCTCTCACATTTCTCCATAATGTAGACTTTGATATTTCAATAATGTTGTTCTTTTTCAGCGATACTTTTAATTTTCTTATTGTAACAGTTTCATTCATACCCAACATTTTGTGAATTTCACTTCTAATAAATTCACTGTCGAAATTATCCAACAATTTTGCTCTTCGTTGTTATTTTTATATATTTTGAACATTGACGGTCACGTGCTTGAATCCAGCGATTAAATGGCCGTTTAGATAAATCCAAAATGTGTCTTGTCCTATTCTCAGCGTTTTCTAAACAATGAAATAATCTTCCTCGTTTAGCCTCTTTGCAAAAATAGTCATACATTTTTATTGCGATGTTTTGTAAACTGCAGAATTTCATTTTAATACTCATGATAAATGTTATCGTTCCACTCTTCACCTCTGAATGAACGGAAATGGAACACACAATTTCTCGTGTTTTTTACAAGTGTCTAATTGTGTCAAAAAATCACGGTGAAAGCGTGCAAACACGTCAATTTTACCGTGTATGGATTTTTAGTTGCTATTTTTAACTTAACATACTGTAAACATTAAGTTTTGACTACATAAATGGGTCGTTATAAATTTATATAAATCAAATAAATTTTTTTTAATGAAATTAATTCCCTGTTTGGTTCTAATCATTATAACTTTACATGCAAATTTTGAACAACTTACAACAAGCGGTTAAAAAGCTATCGATTTTACAAGTTGGGCACGAGTTATGAAACAAGCTATGGATAGCTTTGTGTCGTGGCATGGAAATCAGTTAATAACAGTATTGAAACGATCTAGTGTGGATAACGCATTTTGGAAGGACATGATCGTCAATCGGTATGGCACATGATGGTGATTTTTTTTCATAAACGATCAGCTGGGCTGTCACATAATAGTGTCAATGAATGTTCGTTGCCAAAGTCTTGCAATCGCTCTTGACAATAAAGAAGATAATAACCGCTGCAGAGACACATTAAGGCTCGTAGTGGAATTAGGAGAGGACAAGGAGACAAGAATCACAGAAAACCAAATAATATAAAGTACACGTAAACTGGGTGAAGAAAGGGAACAAATAAACGTACATGAAGAAGGTAGGATTTTAGTTCGGATTGTTTTGTTTCCCTACAATTTGTTTTTCTCCGTGAACAGTTGTTGATGGTTACATCATAATAACAGAGTAAAAATATATCTACGTATTGCTCCTTTCAGCCAAAGACGGAACATCATCATCAAGTATCGGGCCTGCTGGCGTAGGTGATCATGTCTCTCCACAACTTTCGATCTTGACCTTCTGCAAAACCAATCTTTTAAGCTGTCTGGTCTATTTGTATCTTAACTTCCGTCTATTGCTTCGTCCCTCAATGTTCCCAGTTATTATCTTCTCATTACATGGCCAACAAATGATGATTGTTTCTTCCTAATATTGGAAATTAGCTCTCTTTTTGCTTTGACCTCTTTCAGAACATTTTCATTTCTCTTCTTAGCTGTCCATTAATTCTTGACTACCTTTGTCCGACGATATTTGTTATCAAGTGCCAGAACGTACACGTGACCTACACTATATCTCGCCATACGTCCGTTTTGCAAGCCAGTCGTTCAATGTCGGCCAGGAAACTGAAGCCTGATATTGTTTGTGTGTCGATAAAGTTTGTGTCGATAAAGTTTGTGCCGATAAAGTTTGTGCCGATAAAGTTTGTGTCGATAAAGTTTGTGTCGATAAAGTTTGTGCCGATAAAGTTTGTGTCGATAAAGTTATTGCCGATAAAGTTTGTGTCGATAAAGTTTGTGTCGATAAAGTTTGTGCCGATAAAGTTTGTGTCGATAAAGTTTGTGTCGATAAAGTTTGTGCCGTAAAGGTAAAGGTAAAGTACGAGACTTGAACCGGCATCTTAGCACGCGAGTTTCCACCCATATGTGCTCGGCCACCTATCCATAAATGTTCGGATATTTCAGTATAGTGTAGCCTCAAGCATCGAAACTCAGATGCGAAGCGACATTCCTCACCTTCCCAGGTAATACAATGGTACCTATTTCTGCCAACGGCTGGGTCGACCGTGTGGGCATTTAAAAAAAAAAATTGTTTCCAACCTCGAGTACAACTCACACTGCTCCCAGCGGGAATCGAACACGGGTTGTCCGAACGTCGGTAGTCCAGTCGGGTGGTTTTCCCAACTCGGCTACCGAGGCCCTGATGTTGTTGTCTCCCGCTTCAGTGTTATTTTTCAATGTTTCTTCATGTCGGTCTCTCTTTCTTTTACCCCCTAGTTCCTATTTGAGATTTATTTGCTGTCGCTTCTCATTACATGTCCAACGTTCCACATTCTTCTATGAATATATTTTTTTAATACTTTATCATTTCTAGTATCTCTGCACTTGTCATAATTTTATTCCATGGGATGCGAAGTATATATAAAATAGGAATATACATATATATATATATATATATATATATATATATATATATATATATATATATATATATATAAATAACTAAAGCTTCCAAAGCAAAAAAGAGAGCTAATTTCCAATATTAGGAAGAAACAATCATCATTTTTTGTTGGCCATGTAATGAGAAGAGAACAATTGGAATATATTGTAACAACTGGGAAAATTAAGAGGCGGAGAGATAGAGGGAAGTAAAGAGATAGCTTAAGAGAATGGCTTGGCAGAAGGTCAAGAACAGAAATGATAAATAACTGTCGTGATCGAAAGTTGTGGAGAGACATGATCACCTACGCCAGCAGGCCCGGTACATGATGATAATGTTAACTAAAGCTTGTCTTTAAAAAAAAACAAGTTTTTAATCCAAACTGCAGCAATGCGATGTTAACATGAGAGCAAGGGAAATAATGCATTCCACATTGTTACACAAGTTGTCACATTTACGCGATTAAGTCCCATGATCGAAGAATGTGAGTGAATGATCATTGTTATGTGAATCAACACTTACTTCTGTTTGCCCCTATCAGACTCTATACTATCAATCCAAATTAAAATATATAATAATATTTGAAACATTGAAGACAGTACATATTAATACAATACATGTAAGCACACATCTCCTTTTAGTTACGGCAATTTAAAATAATTAAGTAGATAAATCAAGAGAGTAAATAAAATAAGACACCCATTAAACATTAAGATGAGAGACAAAGAAATACAACAAGTAGCGGAATTCAAGTATTTGGGGACAATGTTCACAGAAGATGGAAAACTAGACAGACAAATTGACATGCGAACACTAAAAGCAAATGCTGTCACATACCAGCTTTCACCATTGTTCATTATCATTCAGTGCCGTCTCCGCATCGAATGTTGGCTACCATGGAGCGTTAGTCCCTTCTGTCTCTTGCTTTCATGGTGCACATTGCCATAAGCTGCTATCTTTTGACGTTACTCGTTCATGTAAGTAAGTCTTTGTCTGCCCCTGCCTCTTTTACCTTGTATTTTCCCTTCCAATATTACTTTTACATGTATATGTATCATTTCTTTGCAGAAATAAAAAAAGAAACACAAATAATTCGCCTAACTGGTTATACTCCGATAAACGCTCAACAAGACAAGAATATCCTTCGGTTACAACATGGGAATGTTAAAAACGATCTGTCAAGTACTTGTCTGTTTCGTCGTTTTTACGGGTAAGTTTTTAGATAACAGCAATACTAAAAAAAAGGAAGAAAAAAGTGGTATGGTGACAGATTTACGTGGTAATGGGCGAAACAAAAGTCGACGTTTCGGCCAAATAGGCCTTCATCTGGACGAACAACAAACACAACAAATATATATAACGATATATTAGCAAATCTTACTACATGGCGATAATATGCTAGGTACTAATGTGAGGAAAAATAAAAAATGGTCACTTCCCTGTGTTCCTGAGTTGGGTCAGTCTTCAAATGGAAAGTTTTAAGATGTCTCCTGAATGTTGAAGATCTTTGTGCACACAACATGTATATGGTGAAGTTTGCACTGTTTAATTTATTTATGTTATTTATTTTTGTTAGTCAATTTTAACCGACGTTCTCTGTTAACAAGTGAATATCTATCTATCTATCTATCTATCTATCTATCTATCTATCTATCTATCTATCTATCTATCTATCTATCTATCTATCTATCTATCTATCTATCTATCTATCTATCTATCTATCTATCTATCTATCTATCTATCTATCTATCTATCTATCTATCTATCTATCTATCTATCTATCTATCTATCTATCTATCTATCTATCTATCTATCTATCTATCTATCTATCTATCTATCTATCTATCTATCTATCTATCTATCTATCTATCTATCTATCTATCTATCTATCTATCTATCTATCTATCTATCTATCTATCTATCTATCTATCTATCTATTTATCTATCTATCTATCTATCTATCTATCTATCTATCTATCTATCTATCTATCTATCTATCTATCTATCTATCTATCTATCTATCTATCTATCTATCTATCTATCTATCTATCTATCTATCTATTATCTATCTATCTATCTATCTATCTATCTATCTATCTATCTATCTATCTATCTATCTATCTATCTATCTATCTATCTATCTATCTATCTATTTATCTATCTATCTATCTATCTATATATCTCTATCTATCTATCTATCTATCTATCTATCTATCTATCTATCTATCTATCTATCTATCTATCTATCTATCTATCTATCTATCTATCTATCTATCTATCTATCTATCTATCTATCTATCTATCTATCTATCTATCTATCTATCTATCTATCTATCTATCTATCTATCTGTCTATCTCTATCTATCTATATCTATCTATCTATCTATCTATCTATCTATCTATCTATCTATCTATCTATCTATCTATCTATCTATCTATCTATCTATCTATCTATCTATCTATCTATCTATCTATCTATCTATCTATCTATCTATCTATCTATCTATCTATCTATCTATCTATCTATCTATCTATCTATCTATCTATCTATCTATCTGTCTATCAATCTATATATCTATCTATCTATCTATCTATCTATCTATCTATCTATCTATCTATCTATCTATCTATCTATCTATCTATCTATCTATCTATCTATCTATCTATCTATCTATCTATCTATCTATCTATCTATCTATCTATCTATCTATCTATCTATCTATCTATCTATCTATCTATCTATCTATCTATCTATCTATCTATCTATCTATCTATCTATCTATCTATCTATCTATCTATCTATCTATCTATCTATCTATCTATCTATCTATCTATCTATCTATCTATCTATCTATCTATCTATCTATCTATCTATCTATCTATCTATCTATCTATCTATCTATCTATCTATCTATCTATCTATCTATCTATCTATCTCTATCTATCTATCTATCTATCTATCTATCTATCTATCTATCTATCTATCTATCTATCTATCTATCTATCTATCTATCTATCTATCTATCTATCTATCTATCTATCTATCTATCTATCTATCTATCTATCTATCTATCTATCTATCTATCTATCTATCTATCTATCTATCTATCTATCTATCTATCTATCTATCTATCTATCTATCTATCTATCTATCTATCTATCTATCTATCTATCTATCTATCTATCTATCTATCTATCTATCTATCTATCTATCTATCTATCTATCTATCTATCTATCTATCTATCTATCTATCTATCTATCTATCTATCTATCTATCTATCTATCTCTATCTATCTATATATATATATCTATCTATCTATCTCTATCTATTGTCCTTTCGAGCTGAAGACGGCACATAGGGCAGAACTTCAATATCAAAAACAGATACCTTGCGAGCTAAAATGGCACATATTGCAGAGATCACTGCTTCTAAAATGTATTGTTCTGTTTCCATAACAATACTTTTTACAATGACACCTTGTAAAGCCATCGATCAACGTCCTTAGTCGCCTCTTACGACATGCCTGGAAGGTCACAGTATCACTATTCTTTACTTCCCTCTTAATAAGGCCCCGGTAACACACGGGCGAACGAATGAATATAGGACATGCAATATAGGACATGCGAGGTGACTGAGTTGAGTGACACAGAAAGTAAACAAGTAAAGAGTCCCCGTCACGTCAAGTAGCGTATAGGGAATATGGTGTTAGTGTTTATACATTTTACAGACATTCAGCACATGATTTTTGGGGTGATGTGGTCGGTATTACGCCTGTGCTGCTTTACTTTCACAGAAAAAAAATATGGTACACATTTAAGGCTGGGTGAACCCGGAAGCAGTCGGTAGGGATCGAACCCTACCCTTGAGTGACACATGCTTGTGTTTTAGTTATGATGGTGAGGTGGGTGGCAGTCGCCTCCCGAAGGTTTCAATGTTACCTATATATAATGACAACACCATGGCGACCATCTCATTAATGTTATAGTCTATTAGTAAAGTCTCAATGTTACCTATATATAATGACAACACCATGGCGACCATCTCATTAATGTTATAGTCTATTAGTAAAGTCTCAATGTTACCTATATATAATCACAACACCGTGGTGACCATCTCATTAATGTCTTAGTCTTGTAGTAAAGTCTCAATGTTACCTATTTATAATGGCACCACCATGGTGACCATCTCATTAATGTCTTAGTCTTGTAGTAAAGTCTCAATGTTACCTATATATAATGACAATACCATGGTGATCATATATCCACATTTCAATGGCTTCAATTTTGTGTTCTGCTTTCTTGTCTAATGTCTATGTTTCTGCACCATACATGAATATTGAGAAGATGTAACATTTTACTATATGTATATTGTTCTTCAACCGTTATATAAACAGTTCGTCCAAAATGCCAGTATTGAACGTTGTAAAGGTGATAGGCAAACTTGACGTACAGAAACAAACGCTACTCCACTTAATGTAGTCGGTGGAGTTGTCGATTAACGTTGCGAGCTGGGACCTCTTGCCCTGTTTCACACCCAGATAGCTAAATTAGAATGGGTACAGATCAAGAAAGGCAGGAAACAGCTTAAGAGACAGAGCAAGAACACTGACCTGAGGAAGAAACACTGACCTGAGGAAGAAACACTGACCTGAGGAAGAAACACTGACCTGAGGAAGAAACACCGACATGAGGAAGAAACACCGACATGAGGAAGAAACACCGACCTGAGGAAGAACACCGACATGAGGAAGAAACACCGACCTGAGGAAGAAACCCCGATATGAGGAAGAAACACCGACATAAGGAAGAAACACCGACATGAGGACGAAACACCGACCTGAGGAAGAAACCCCGACCTGAGGAAGAAACTCTGACCTGAGGAAGAAACACTGACCTGAGAAAAAAACACCGACCTGAGGAAGAAACACTGACCTGAGGAAGAAACATTGACCTGAGGAAAAAATCACCGACCTGAGGAAGAAACACCGACCTGAGGAAGAAACATTGACCTGAGGAAAAAATCACCGACCTGAGGAAGAAACACCGACCTGAGGAAGAAACATTAACCTGAGGAAAAAATCACCGACCTGAGGAAGAAACACCGACCTGAGGAAGAAACATTGACCTGAGGAAAAAATCACCGACCTGAGGAAGAAACACCGACCTGAGGAAGAAACACTGACCTGAAGAAGAAACTCGAAATTGAACAAGCCATCGAATACATAAAGAAACAACAGATACATCGGTTCGGCCACATAACAAGACAAAAAGAACTAACAATGACTCAAAGAGCCATAAACAAACGCTACGAAATCGCCAGATTAAATAAAGACCGAGAAAGAGTTGGATAAAGGGAATACTAGAGTCACTAGGAGGGATAACACCAGAAGAGGCCAGCAGAAAAGCAACTTGTATCTCCCCTCAACGCCAACGGCAATAGAGGATGGATAGAAGCAGAAGAAAAATAGAACATAAACCAGCGAGCTGTTTGTTGCACCAGGGATGCGCTAACCTCGGATATGCAAATCCTGCTGACTTTCCTAAATCGTAGGGAACAGGCAAATAATTTCGTTTTATGTGATACATTATCCGCTTTGTACTATTGACATTTATATTTTTTCTTCATTTTCCCTCTCTCTTTCCTACACATCTTGACTCTCATCCTACCTCCTCTCATGTAGCCTCCTTTCTTATTTCAACATCCTACTTTCTTCTCTTCTTTTCTGTCCACCTCTCCATTCACATGATCATCTAACATGTAGATATAGATAATTGTGCTTCATCGTTTGTTGTTGTTGTTGTCCCTTTTTTCTGAAGAATGCTACACGCCGAAACGTCAGTATTGTTTTCCCTCTTTGTAAAGTTGTCACCATACCTTGGAGTGTCTAACACTCCCCATCACTGGCTCCTTCCCTAAAGCGTCACGCAAGTATATGCACGTGCAAGCGCAACTGTTGGTGGGATGCAATACAATACATCAACTGCTGTCAGAGTTGTAGTCTAAAAGAGGAAATCGTAATACGTGTACATACTGGATACAGCTGCCTATTTCCTATAAGATTAATCTTAGAAAGGGTCGAAAGCGGGACAGACACGATTTGTAAGATTACTGTAAGAAAAAGTCTAATGTGGGACATACAAGACCTGTGAGATTAATGTTAGAAATTTCTAAAACAAATTAGAAGCGATTTTGTAAGATTTATTAAAGAAACAGTCTCAAAGTGGAACAGACAAGACAACGGTTGAATTAAATGTATTTTCAAAGGCGTATTTGAAATAAAATATTCAAATATAAAATGTTGTGTGGTATACAACATACGCTATACATTCAGAAAGAATGCAAGGCAGACAGAAATAAAAATAGTAAAGTCTTCATAAGGGCTAAAGAAAATAAATGTGGAAATACAGTGCAAGTAGCAAATGCGATTGAAAAATAAAAGTATGTGATAAGGACAGAGAACGTGTGAGAGATGTGTTATTAAGCTATCTCCTTCAATAGCGAGGAGAGAACAATGCAGTCAAGTGATGTCATTGCATTATCAGTTCATAGTGGATCAGTGAGGACAAACGCCACGAGTGATCTTTTTTTCTTCTTCTTTCCTTCCTCATTTGCTTTTCAGCGTCCAGGGGAAATATAATTTGCGGTCTTTTGCTCTTCGTTTCGCCTCTGCTGCTGTTATGTTTCCTAGTGCTTCTAATATTTCATCCATCCATCTTTTTCGTGGTCGACCATTGGGTATGGTATTCTCGCAACGTTTGTTGAAGGCTCGTTGTGTTGTGTTTTGATATTTCTGTCTTGTCACGTGGCAAACCATTTTATCTGTTGTTTCTTGATATATTCTATGGTGGTGGCTATTCCTAGCTTTTTTATCAGTTCTTCATTTCTGATCCTATCTCTCAGACTGTTTCCTGTCATTCGTCTAACACATTTCATCTCTGTAGAGGTTATTTTTCTTATTGTTCTTGCATCTATGGTCCAGGTCTGGCATTGGTAGCACAACGTTGGGATGAAGATCAGCGGGTGATGTGTGAGATAAACCAGTGATATTTACATTATCTGTTAACATTATAGTTTATCAGTGAGGACAACACCACCAAGTGATGTTATTACATTATCTGTTAACATTATATGTTTGGCAGTGAGGACAACAATACCAAGTGATGTTATTACATTATCTGTTAACATTATAATTTATCAGTGAGGACAACACCACCAAGTGATGTTATTACATTATCTGTTAATATTATAATTTATCAGTGAGGACAACACCACCAAGTGATGTTATTACAGTATCTGTTAATATTATAATTTATCAGTGAGGACAACACTACCAAGTGATGTTATTACAGTATCTGTTAATATTATAATTTATCAGTGAGGACAACACCACCAAGTGATGTTATTACAGTATCTGTTAATATTATAATTTATCAGTGAGGACAACACCACCAAGTGATGTTATTACAGTATATGTTAATATTATAATTTATCAGTGAGGGCAACACTACCAAGTGATGTTATTACAGTATCTGTTAATATTATAATTTATCAGTGAGGACAACACCACCAAGTGATGTTATTACAGTATCTGTTAATATTATAATTTATCAGTGAGGACAACACCACCAAGTGATGTTATTACAGTATATGTTAATATTATAATTTATCAGTGAGGGCAACACTACCAAGTGATGTTATTACAGTATCTGTTAATATTATAATTTATCAGTGAGGACAACACCACCAAGTGTGGTATTACAGTATCTGTTAATATTATAATTTATCAGTGAGGACAACACTACCAAGTGATGTTATTACAGTATCTGTTAATATTATAATTTATCAGTTAGGACAACACTACCAAGTGATGTTATTACAGTATCTGTTAATATTATAATTTATCAGTGAGGACAACACTACCAAGTGATGTTATTACAGTAACTGTTAATATTATAATTTATCAGTGAGGACAACACTACCAAGTGATGTTATTACAGTATCTGTTAATATTATAATTCATCAGTTAGGACAACACTACCAAGTGATGTTATTACAGTATATGTTAATATTATAATTTATCAGTGAGGACAACACTACCAAGTGATGTTATTACAATATCTGTTAATATTATAATTTATCAGTGAGGACAACACTACCAAGTGATGTTATTACAGTATCTGTTAATATTATAATTTATCAGTGAGGACAACACTACCAAGTGATGTTATTACATTATCTGTTAATATTATAATTTATCAGTGAGGACAACACCACCAAGTGATGTTATTACATTATCTGTTAATATTATAATTTATCAGTGAGGACAACACCACCAAGTGATGTTATTACATTATCTGTTAATATTATAATTTATCAGTGAGGACAACACCACCAAGTGATGTTATTACATTATCTGTTAATATTATAATTTATCAGTGAGGACAACACCACCAAGTGTTGTATTACAGTATCTGTTACTATTATAATTTATCAGTTAGGACAACACTACCAAGTGATGTTATTACATTATCTGTTAACATTATAATTTATCAGTGAGGACAACACCACCAAGTGATGTTATTACATTATCTGTTAATATTATAATTTATCAGTGAGGACAACACCACCAAGTGATGTTATTACAGTATCTGTTAATATTATAATTTATCAGTGAGGACAACACTACCAAGTGATGTTATTACATTATCTGTTAATATTATAATTTATCAGTGAGGACAACACCACCAAGTGTGGTATTACAGTATCTGTTAATATTATAATTTATCAGTGAGGACAACACCAATAAGTGATGTTATTACATTATCTGTTAATATTATAATTTATCAGTTAGGACAACACTACCAAGTGATGTTATTACAGTATCTGTTAATATTATAATTTATCAGTGAGGACAACACTACAAAGTGTGGTATTACAGTATCTGTTAATATTATAATTTATCAGTGAGGACAACACCACCAAGTGTGGTATTACAGTATCTGTTAATATTATAATTTATCAGTGAGGACAACACCACCAAGTGTGGTATTACAGTATCTGTTAATATTATGATTTATCAGTGAGGACAACACTACCAAGTGATGTTATTACATTATCTGTTAATATTATAATTTATCAGTGAGGACAACACTAATAAGTGATGTTATTACAGTATCTGTTAATATTATAATTTATCAGTGAGGACAACACCACCAAGTGATGTTATTACAGTATCTGTTAATATTATAATTTATCAGTGAGGGCAACACTACCAAGTGATGTTATTACAGTATCTGTTAATATTATAATTTATCAGTGAGGACAACACCACCAAGTGTGGTATTACAGTATCTGTTAATATTATAATTTATCAGTGAGGACAACACTACCAAGTGATGTTATTACAGTATCTGTTAATATTATAATTTATCAGTTAGGACAACACTACCAAGTGATGTTATTACAGTATCTGTTAATATTATAATTTATCAGTGAGGACAACACTACCAAGTGATGTTATTACAGTAACTGTTAATATTATAATTTATCAGTGAGGACAACACTACCAAGTGATGTTATTACAGTATCTGTTAATATTATAATTTATCAGTTAGGACAACACTACCAAGTGATGTTATTACAGTATATGTTAATATTATAATTTATCAGTGAGGACAACACTACCAAGTGATGTTATTACAGTATCTGTTAATATTATAATTTATCAGTGAGGACAACACTACCAAGTGATGTTATTACAGTATCTGTTAATATTATAATTTATCAGTGAGGACAACACTACCAAGTGATGTTATTACATTATCTGTTAATATTATAATTTATCAGTGAGGACAACACCACCAAGTGATGTTATTACATTATCTGTTAATATTATAATTTATCAGTGAGGACAACACCACCAAGTGATGTTATTACATTATCTGTTAATATTATAATTTATCAGTGAGGACAACACCACCAAGTGATGTTATTACATTATCTGTTAATATTATAATTTATCAGTGAGGACAACCCCACCAAGTGTGGTATTACAGAATCTGTTAATATTATAATTTATCAGTGAGGACAACACTACCAAGTGATGTTATTACATTATCTGTTAATATTATAATTTATCAGTGAGGACAACACTACCAAGTGATGTTATTGCAGTATCTGTTAATTTATAATTTATCAGTGAGGACAACACTACCAAGTGATGTTATTACATTATCTGTTAATATTATAATTTATCAGTGAGGACAACACCACCAAGTGATGTTATTACATTATCTGTTAATATTATAATTTATCAGTGAGGACAACACTACCAAGTGATGTTATTACAGTATCTGTTAATATTATAATTTATCAGTTAGGACAACACTACCAAGTGATGTTATTACAGTATCTGTTAATATTATAATTTATCAGTGAGGACAACACTACCAAGTGATGTTATTACAGTAACTGTTAATATTATAATTTATCAGTGAGGACAACACTACCAAGTGATGTTATTACAGTATCTGTTAATATTATAATTTATCAGTTAGGACAACACTACCAAGTGATGTTATTACAGTATATGTTAATATTATAATTTATCAGTGAGGACAACACTACCAAGTGATGTTATTACAGTATCTGTTAATATTATAATTTATCAGTGAGGACAACACTACCAAGTGATGTTATTACAGTATCTGTTAATATTATAATTTATCAGTTAGGACAACACTACCAAGTGATGTTATTACATTATCTGTTAATATTATAATTTATCAGTGAGGACAACACCACCAAGTGATGTTATTACATTATCTGTTAATATTATAATTTATCAGTGAGGACAACACCACCAAGTGATGTTATTACATTATCTGTTAATATTATAATTTATCAGTGAGGACAACACCACCAAGTGATGTTATTACATTATCTGTTAATATTATAATTTACCAGTGAGGACAACACCACCAAGTGTGGTATTACAGAATCTGTTAATATTATAATTTATCAGTGAGGACAACACTACCAAGTGATGTTATTACATTATCTGTTAATATTATAATTTATCAGTGAGGACAACACTACCAAGTGATGTTATTGCAGTATCTGTTAATTTATAATTTATCAGTGAGGACAACACTACCAAGTGATGTTATTACATTATCTGTTAATATTATAATTTATCAGTGAGGACAACACCACCAAGTGATGTTATTACATTATCTGTTAATATTATAATTTATCAGTGAGGACAACACTACCAAGTGATGTTATTACATTTTATCTGGTAATAATAGATCAGCGAGGACAAGGCTTTGATGGTACAGATTGTCCTAGACTGACCTGTCCATCTTTTGATGTTACTCATCCATGTTAGTCTTGGTCTGCCTCTCCCCCATTACCTCGAAATTTCCCTTCCATGATTATTTTTAGTAGGCTGTTGTGTCTTTTAACATGCCCTAAACATTTCATTTGTTTAGTTCCAATTGAGTTTAGTAGTTATCTTTTCATTTTAATTGTCTAAAAACTTCATCGTTTGTTTTCTTGTCTTTCCATCCAATTCAATCCATTCTTCTATAAAACCACATTTCAAAGGCTTCAATTTGGTGTTCTTTTTTTTTCTTGTCGAATGTCCATGTTTCTACACCATACATGAATGTTGAGAAGATATAACATTTTGCTATTCTTTGTTTTAACCCTGGTGTTATTTGTTTTGATGTTAGTTTATTTTTCATGACATTACTATTACATTTTGCCACAACTATTCTTTTGCATATTTCTTCTTTACATTTTCCATCACTGGTTATAGTATGTCCTATGTAGTTGTAGCTCTGAACTCTCTGCAGGTCTGTTCCTTCAATTTTGATATCCACTTGTGGGTTTTGAGTGTTTTCTCACCTTATGATCATAGTTTTAGTCTTGTTGATATTCATATCTAATCCATATTGTTTTCTTGTTCTGTTTATTATATTAAGTAATTGTTGTAGATCTTTAGAATTTTCTGTTAGTAGTACACTATCATCAGCATAATTTAGGTTATTAATTATTTTTCCATTAATGTTTAGGCCTGGCATCTCCGTGATGTTTTTAAAGGTTTGCTCAGTGTACAGATCGGAGATTACATTATATGTTCACTTTATGTTAGTGAGGACAACGCTAGCCAGTGATGTCATTACATTATGTGTTTATAATATGTCAGTGAGGACAACGCTAGCCAGCGATGTCATTACATTATGTGTTTATAATATGTCAGTGAGGACAACGCTAGCCAGCGATGTCATTACATTATGTGTTTATAATATGTCAGTTAGGACAACGCTAGCCAGTGATGTCATTACATTATGTGTTCATAATATGTCAGTGAGGACTACGCTAGCCAGTGATGTCATTACATTGTGTGTTCATAATATGTTAGTGAGGACAACGCTAGCCAGTGATGTCATTACATTATGTGTTCATAATATGTCAGTGAGGACAACGCTAGCCAGTGATGTCATTACATTATGTGTTCATAATATGTTAGTGAGGACAACGCTAGCCAGTGATGTCATTACATTATGTGCTCATAATATGTCAGTTAGGATAACGCTAGCCAGTGATGTCATTACATTGTGTGTTTATAATATGTCAGTGAGAACAACGCTAGCCAGTGATGTCATTACATTATGTGTTCATAATATGTCAGTGAGGACAACGCTAGCCAGTGATGTCATTACATTATGTGCTCATAATATGTCAGTTAGGACAACGCTAGCCAGCGATGTCATTACATAGTGTGTTTATAATATGTCAGTGAGGACAACGCTAGCCAGTGATGGCATTACATTATGTGTTCATAATATGTCAGTGAGAACAACGCTAGCCAGTGATGTCATTACATTATGTGTTCATAATATGTCAGTGAGGACAACGCTAGCCAGTGATGTCATTACATTATGTGTTCATAATATGTTAGTGATGACAACGCTAGCCAGTGATGTCATTACATTATGTGTTCATAATATGTCAGTGAGAACAATGTTAGCCAGTGATGTCATTACATTATGTGTTCATAATATGTCAGTGAGAACAATGCTAGCCAGCGATGTCATTACATTATGTGCTCATAATATGTCAGTGAGGACAAAGCCACCGAGTATTCCCATTACAATATATGTTCATATTACAATAGGTCAGTGAGCACAAAGCGATCGAGTGATGACATTATCTAATTTGTTTATAGCTGATCAGTGAGATCAACGTGGTGGAGTTAACAGCAATACGTGATTTCTTCATTATAGGTCAATAGTAACAACACGATGAAATGTTATGTCTTCATAGCTTGATGAATTGACAAACAAATTGCATTTCTAATGAAGTCAGAGAGGACAAACGTTGAAATAAATGAATGGCAACAAAACGGATACATTTTGTAGTTAAATCATGACAAATTAATCAAATAATTTATCATTATATAACTATAGTCATACATCATTATCTATTCATGAACAAAGAAAATTCTCAAGACCTACAATTAAATACCCTTCTTCTGCAGATAAATTAACTTTGGCGAATGAATGCATGAAGTCTGATCAACAGAGGATCACTGACAGTGTTGACATCTGTGCTGACCAGTTTGCATTTGACGTGTTCTTACTTACATCCGCGATTTAAAAAAGTGGCAGAAAGCTAGATCTATCAGATCTGTGCCCGAAAGTTTTGATTCATGTTGAAAGCCTAGACATACATGGAAGTAGCAACTTCACTCGTTCCGTACGTTTCACCGCCCAGTGCGTCACTCTCACCGTGATTATTGTAACAGTTATCAAACCATATTCTTTTTACGTCTTGTATCATTTTGGAATCGATGAAATATAATACCTTGTTCAATTATATACAAAATTCATATATAATATATTATATAGTAATAAAAAAAGGTAAAGTACCCGCGTCACGCCAAGTGGCATATAGGGAATATGATGTTAGTGACCATAAATTTTACAGACCTTCGGCACATGATTTTTGGGTAATGTGGTCGGTATTACGCCCGTGCCGCTTTATTTTCCCATAAACTGGTACGCATTAAAAGCTGGGTGAACCGGAAGTCCGTCGGTTGAGATCGAGCCCTACCTCTTGTCCTTTGTAGTCCAGTTCACTAACCACTGAGCTATCTCGGCTACCATGTTATATAGTAGATAAATATAAATATGCAATTTGATTCTTAAAATGATGACAAATTGTGTGACAAATTGTGTCTCTGAAATCTCCTTCGTTGCAGTGATGAGAAGCTTCGGTACGGAAATAGTTAAGAGCGGCATTTAGCACACAAAATCACATTTGAGACAAAAAATGCAGTTAATAAATGCCATCTGGTATGTTTCGTTTAATGTTGCTCATCTAGAAACTTAGACTTGTTTGAGAATTATTTTCTGATGTGTACACTGCAATATATCTGGTATATATGTACACTAGTGTTATGAATGACAAAAGTTGTATGTTCGAAGTTATGGAAAATATTGCAACGTAGTCAAGATACAAGGATGGATTGTGTACGGCAACTCATGCAAATAGGAATTTTTTTTTTTTTTTTTGTTCTCCAGCTTTTGCCTCCGACGAAGTCATTAGAGACTATAGACTGAATTGTGCATGTTAATCTGTTTTTCCGTGGCAACCTTGTGCGCAGGAGTCCCTCGCCGCACAGGCAGATAACTTCGTCTTCGGAGCTACTCATATTTTTCCGTCGATGAGTAATTGACGTTTCAAGCCGGGCCTCGCTGCTGAGACCAGGGGTGGTTGCCGTAGAGAAAAACCATAAATAAAAATCCCACTGGTGCAGCCTGGATTTGAACCCACAACCTCTCTGTCTCGAGGCTGGCCTCTTGCGACGAGACCAATGAGTCCCCCTAATTAGGAAATTAAGGCACACAGAAAACAAGCAATGCTGACATTCCTAACATTTTTTTGTAATGGAAATCATGTGACTTTCTCACCAAATAATAAATATATTGCAATGGAGTCTTTAGTTGTTTTTATTAGTTTCACTGAACCTGCTGTATTAGTGTGTGATATGTGATGTATTGATACATTTAATGATTCATTGATGGTCCGCTTGTAAGTTATTTATTATTACTGTTACCCCTGTGAGGTGGTCTGATATTGGTGGAACAGGTTAGTCTTGAAGACGATGGCGCTGGATAGGACACACACTACGGAAGTATTACACAACAGGCCTTTTTTGGAATCCCCAGGGGAAAGACAAAGAGGAAAACCAAGGAATTCTTGGAGAAGACAGATAGAAGCAGAGATAAAGATGATGGGGAAGACATGGAATGATCTTTAAAAAAATGGCAAAAAACAGAACGACCTGGAAAATGTTTGTTGAAGACCTAATTCTCCACTGGGAGCTATAAAGGTAGAAGGAGAAGAGGTTCGTCTTGTAGACTTCAAGAATAACATGGGCTGGACGATTACTGAACATAAGAAGTTGTGGAGACCAAGACAGTGAATGACTAAATAGAGGTCTCAGGCTGGCACCAACCCTTCCAGCTCTCCGTACAGAAATAGAGGTCTCAGGCTGGCACCAACCCTTCCAGCTCTCCGTACAGAAATAGAGGTCTCAGGCTGGCTCCAACCCTTCCAGCTCTCCGTACAGAAATAGAGGTCTCAGGCTGGCTCCAACCCTTCCAGCTCTCCGTACAGAAAAAGAGGTCTCAGGCTGGCTCCAACCCTTCCAGCTCTCCGTACAGAAATAGAGGTCTCAGGCTGGCTCCAACCCTTCCAGCTCTCCGTACAGAAATAGAGGTCTCAGGCTGGCTCCAACCCTTCTAGCTCTCCGTACAGAAATAGAGGTCTCAGGCTGGCTCCAACCCTTCCAGCTCTCCGTACAGAAATAGAGGTCACAGGCTGGCTCCAACCCTTCCAGCTCTCCGTACAGAAAAAGAGGTCTCAGACTGGCTCCAACCTTCCAGCTCTCCGTACAGAAATAGAGGTCTCAGGCTGGCTCCAACCCTTCCAGCTCTCCGTACAGAAATAGAGGTCTCAGGCTGGCTCCAACCCTTCCAGCTCTCCGTACAGAAATAGAGGTCTCAGGCTGGCTCCAACCCTTCCAGCTCCCCGTACAGAAATAGAGGTCACAGGCTGGCTCCAACCCTTCCAGCTCTCCGTACAGAAATAGAGGTCTCAGGCTGGCTCCAACCCTTCCAGCTCTCCGTACAGAAATAGAGGTCACAGGCTGGCTCCAACCCTTCCAGCTCTCCGTACAGAATTAGAGGTCTCAGGCTGGCTCCAACCCTTCCAGCTCTCCGTACAGAAATAGAGGTCTCAGGCTGGCTCCAACCCTTCCAGCTCTCCGTACAGAAATAGAGGTCTCAGGCTGGCTCCAACCCTTCCAGCTCTCCGTACAGAAATAGAGGTCTCAGGCTGGCTCCAACCCTTCCAGCTCTCCGTACAGAAATAGAGGTCTCAGGCTGGCTCCAACCCTTCCAGCTCTCCGTACAGAAATAGAGGTCTCAGACTGGCTCCAACCTTCCAGCTCTCCGTACAGAAATAGAGGTCTCAGGCTGGCTCCAACCCTTCCAGCTCTCCGTACAGAAATAGAGGTCTCAGGCTGGCTCCAACCCTTCCAGCTCTCCGTACAGAAATAGAGGTCTCAGGCTGGCTCCAACCCTTCCAGCTCCCCGTACAGAAATAGAGGTCACAGGCTGGCTCCAACCCTTCCAGCTCTCCGTACAGAAATAGAGGTCTCAGGCTGGCTCCAACCCTTCCAGCTCTCCGTACAGAAATAGAGGTCACAGGCTGGCTCCAACCCTTCCAGCTCTCCGTACAGAAATAGAGGTCTCAGGCTGGCTCCAACCCTTCCAGCTCTCCGTACAGAAATAGAGGTCTCAGGCTGGCTCCAACCCTTCCAGCTCTCCGTACAGAAATAGAGGTCTCAGGCTGGCTCCAACCCTTCCAGCTCTCCGTACAGAAATAGAGGTCTCAGGCTGGCTCCAACCCTTCCAGCTCTCCGTACAGAAATAGAGGTCTCAGGCTGGCTCCAACCCTTCCAGCTCTCCGTACAGAAATAGAGGTCTCAGGCTGGCTCCAACCTTCCAGCTCTCCGTACAGAAATAGAGGTCTCAGGCTGGCTCCAACCTTCTAGCTCTCCGTACAGAAATAGAGGTCTCAGGCTGGCTCCAACCCTTCCAGCTCTCCGTACAGAAATAGAGGTCTCAGGCTGGCTCCAACCCTTCCAGCTCTCCGTACAGAAATAGAGGTCTCAGGCTGGCTCCAACCCTTCCAGCTCTCCGTACAGAAATAGAGGTCTCAGGCTGGCTCCAACCCTTCCAGCTCTCCGTACAGAAATAGAGGTCTCAGGCTGGCTCCAACCCTTCCAGCTCTCCGTACAGAAATAGAGGTCTCAGGCTGGCTCCAACCCTTCCAGCTCTCCGTACAGAAATAGAGGTCTCAGGCTGGCTCCAACCCTTCCAGCTCTCCGTACAGAAATAGAGGTCTCAGGCTGGCTCCAACCCTTCCAGCTCTCCGTACAGAAATAGAGGTCTCAGGCTGGCTCCAACCCTTCCAGCTCTCCGTACAGAAATAGAGGTCTCAGGCTGGCTCCAACCCTTCCAGCTCTCCGTACAGAAATAGAGGTCTCAGGCTGGCTCCAACCCTTCCAGCTCTCCGTACAGAAATAGAGGTCTCAGGCTGGCTCCAACCCTTCCAGCTCTCCGTACAGAAATAGAGGTCTCTGGCTGGCTCCAACCCTTCCAGCTCTCCGTACAGAAATAGAGGTCTCGGGCTGGCTCCAACCCTTCCAGCTCTCCGTACAGAAATAGAGGTCTCAGGCTGGCTCCAACCCTTCCAGCTCTCCGTACAGAAATAGAGGTCTCAGGCTGGCTCCAACCCTTCCAGCTCTCCGTACAGAAATAGAGGTCTCAGGCTGGCTCCAACCCTTCCAGCTCTCCGTACAGAAATAGAGGTCTCAGGCTGGCTCCAACCCTTCCAGCTCTCCGTACAGAAATAGAGGTCTCAGGCTGGCTCCAACCCTTCCAGCTCTCCGTACAGAAATAGAGGTCTCAGGCTGGCTCCAACCCTTCCAGCTCTCCGTACAGAAATAGAGGTCTCAGGCTGGCTCCAACCCTTCCAGCTCTCCGTACAGAAATAGAGGTCTCAGGCTGGCTCCAACCCTTCCAGCTCTCCGTACAGAAATAGAGGTCTCAGGCTGGCTCCAACCCTTCCAGCTCTCCGTACAGAAATAGAGGTCTCAGGCTGGCTCCAACCCTTCCAGCTCTCCGTACAGAAATAGAGGTCTCAGGCTGGCTCCAACCCTTCCAGCTCTCCGTACAGAAATAGAGGTCTCAGGCTGGCTCCAACCCTTCCAGCTCTCCGTACAGAAATAGAGGTCTCAGGCTGGCTCCAACCCTTCCAGCTCTCCGTACAGAAATAGAGGTCTCAGGCTGGCTCCAACCTTCCAGCTCTCCGTACAGAAATAGAGGTCTCGGGCTGGCTCCAACTCTTCCAGCTCTCCGTACAGAAATAGAGGTCTCGGGCTGGCTCCAACCCTTCCAGCTCTCCGTACAGAAATAGAGGTCTCGGGCTGGCTCCAACCCTTCCAGCTCTCCGTACAGAAATAGAGGTCTCAGGCTGGCTCCAACCCTTCCAGCTCTCCGTACAGAAATAGAGGTCTCAGGCTGGCTCCAACCCTTCCAGCTCTCCGTACAGAAATAGAGGTCTCAGGCTGGCTCCAACCCTTCCAGCTCTCCGTACAGAAATAGAGGTCTCAGGCTGGCTCCAACCCTTCCAGCTCTCCGTACAGAAATAGAGGTCTCAGGCTGGCTCCAACCCTTCCAGCTCTCCGTACAGAAATAGAGGTCTCAGGCTGGCTCCAACCCTTCCAGCTCTCCGTACAGAAATAGAGGTCTCAGGCTGGCTCCAACCCTTCCAGCTCTCCGTACAGAAATAGAGGTCTCAGGCTGGCTCCAACCCTTCCAGCTCTCCGTACAGAAATAGAGGTCTCAGGCTGGCTCCAACCCTTCCAGCTCTCCGTACAGAAATAGAGGTCTCAGGCTGGCTCCAACCCTTCCAGCTCTCCGTACAGAAATAGAGGTCTCAGGCTGGCTCCAACCTTCCAGCTCTCCGTACAGAAATAGAGGTCTCAGGCTGGCTCCAACCCTTCCAGCTCTCCGTACAGAAATAGAGGTCTCAGGCTGGCTCCAACCCTTCCAGCTCTCCGTACAGAAATAGAGGTCACAGGCTGGGCTCGTACAGAAATAGAGGTCCCTGGCTCTTCAGCTCTCCGTACAGAAATAGAGGTCTCAGGCTGGCTCCAACCCTTCCAGCTCTCCGTACAGAAATAGAGGTCTCAGGCTGGCTCCAACCCTTCAGCTCTCCGTACAGAAATAGAGGTCTCGGGCTGGCTCCAACCCTTCCAGCTCTCCGTACAGAAATAGAGGTCTCAGGCTGGCTCCAACCCTTCCAGCTCTCCGTACAGAAATAGAGGTCTCAGGCTGGCTCCAACCCTTCCAGCTCTCCGTACAGAAATAGAGGTCTCAGGCTGGCTCCAACCCTTCCAGCTCTCCGTACAGAAATAGAGGTCTCAGGCTGGCTCCAACCCTTCCAGCTCTCCGTACAGAAATAGAGGTCTCAGGCTGGCTCCAACCCTTCCAGCTCTCCGTACAGAAATAGAGGTCTCAGGCTGGCTCCAACCCTTCCAGCTCTCCGTACAGAAATAGAGGTCTCAGGCTGGCTCCAACCCTTCCAGCTCTCCGTACAGAAATAGAGGTCTCAGGCTGGCTCCAACCCTTCCAGCTCTCCGTACAGAAATAGAGGTCTCAGGCTGGCTCCAACCCTTCCAGCTCTCCGTACAGAAATAGAGGTCTCAGGCTGGCTCCAACCCTTCCAGCTCTCCGTACAGAAATAGAGGTCTCAGGCTGGCTCCAACCCTTCCAGCTCTCCGTACAGAAATAGAGGTCTCAGGCTGGCTCCAACCCTTCCAGCTCTCCGTACAGAAATAGAGGTCTCAGGCTGGCTCCAACCTTCCAGCTCTCCGTACAGAAATAGAGGTCTCAGGCTGGCTCCAACCTTCCAGCTCTCCGTACAGAAATAGAGGTCTCAGGCTGGCTCCAACCTTCCAGCTCTCCGTACAGAAATAGAGGTCTCAGGCTGGCTCCAACCCTTCCAGCTCTCCGTACAGAAATAGAGGTCTCAGGCTGGCTCCAACCCTTCCAGCTCTCCGTACAGAAATAGAGGTCTCAGGCTGGCTCCAACCCTTCCAGCTCTCCGTACAGAAATAGAGGTCTCAGGCTGGCTCCAACCCTTCCAGCTCTCCGTACAGAAATAGAGGTCTCAGGCTGGCTCCAACCCTTCCAGCTCTCCGTACAGAAATAGAGGTCTCAGGCTGGCTCCAACCCTTCCAGCTCTCCGTACAGAAATAGAGGTCTCAGGCTGGCTCCAACCCTTCCAGCTCTCCGTACAGAAATAGAGGTCTCAGGCTGGCTCCAACCCTTCCAGCTCTCCGTACAGAAATAGAGGTCTCAGGCTGGCTCCAACCCTTCCAGCTCTCCGTACAGAAATAGAGGTCTCAGGCTGGCTCCAACCCTTCCAGCTCTCCGTACAGAAATAGAGGTCTCAGGCTGGCTCCAACCCTTCCAGCTCTCCGTACAGAAATAGAGGTCTCAGGCTGGCTCCAACCCTTCCAGCTCTCCGTACAGAAATAGAGGTCTCAGGCTGGCTCCAACCCTTCCAGCTCTCCGTACAGAAATAGAGGTCTCAGGCTGGCTCCAACCCTTCCAGCTCTCCGTACAGAAATAGAGGTCTCAGGCTGGCTCCAACCCTTCCAGCTCTCCGTACAGAAATAGAGGTCTCAGGCTGGCTCCAACCCTTCCAGCTCTCCGTACAGAAATAGAGGTCTCAGGCTGGCTCCAACCCTTCCAGCTCTCCGTACAGAAATAGAGGTCTCAGGCTGGCTCCAACCCTTCCAGCTCTCCGTACAGAAATAGAGGTCTCAGGCTGGCTCCAACCCTTCCAGCTCTCCGTACAGAAATAGAGGTCTCAGGCTGGCTCCAACCCTTCCAGCTCTCCGTACAGAAATAGAGGTCTCGGGCTGGCTCCAACCCTTCCAGCTCTCCGTACAGAAATAGAGGTCTCAGGCTGGCTCCAACCCTTCCAGCTCTCCGTACAGAAATAGAGGTCTCAGGCTGGCTCCAACCCTTCCAGCTCTCCGTACAGAAATAGAGGTCTCAGGCTGGCTCCAACCCTTCCAGCTCTCCGTACAGAAATAGAGGTCTCAGGCTGGCTCCAACCCTTCCAGCTCTCCGTACAGAAATAGAGGTCTCAGGCTGGCTCCAACCCTTCCAGCTCTCCGTACAGAAATAGAGGTCTCAGGCTGGCTCCAACCCTTCCAGCTCTCCGTACAGAAATAGAGGTCTCAGGCTGGCTCCAACCCTTCCAGCTCTCCGTACAGAAATAGAGGTCTCAGGCTGGCTCCAACCCTTCCAGCTCTCCGTACAGAAATAGAGGTCTCAGGCTGGCTCCAACCCTTCCAGCTCTCCGTACAGAAATAGAGGTCTCAGGCTGGCTCCAACCCTTCCAGCTCTCCGTACAGAAATAGAGGTCTCGGCTGGCTCCAACCCTTCCAGCTCTCCGTACAGAAATAGAGGTCTCGGGCTGGCTCCAACCCTTCCAGCTCTCCGTACAGAAATAGAGGTCTCAGGCTGGCTCCAACCCTTCCAGCTCTCCGTACAGAAATAGAGGTCTCGGGCTGGCTCCAACCCTTCCAGCTCTCCGTACAGAAATAGAGGTCTCGGGCTGGCTCCAACCCTTCCAGCTCTCCGTACAGAAATAGAGGTCTCGGGCTGGCTCCAACCCTTCCAGCTCTCCGTACAGAAATAGAGGTCTCGGCTGGCTCCAACCCTTCCAGCTCTCCGTACAGAAATAGAGGTCTCAGGCTGGCTCCAACCCTTCCAGCTCTCCGTACAGAAATAGAGGTCTCAGGCTGGCTCCAACCCTTCCAGCTCTCCGTACAGAAATAGAGGTCTCAGGCTGGCTCCAACCCTTCCAGCTCTCCGTACAGAAATAGAGGTCTCAGGCTGGCTCCAACCCTTCCAGCTCTCCGTACAGAAATAGAGGTCTCAGGCTGGCTCCAACCCTTCCAGCTCTCCGTACAGAAATAGAGGTCTCAGGCTGGCTCCAACCCTTCCAGCTCTCCGTACAGAAATAGAGGTCTCAGGCTGGCTCCAACCCTTCCAGCTCTCCGTACAGAAATAGAGGTCTCAGGCTGGCTCCAACCCTTCCAGCTCTCCGTACAGAAATAGAGGTCTCAGGCTGGCTCCAACCCTTCCAGCTCTCCGTACAGAAATAGAGGTCTCAGGCTGGCTCCAACCCTTCCAGCTCTCCGTACAGAAATAGAGGTCTCAGGCTGGCTCCAACCCTTCCAGCTCTCCGTACAGAAATAGAGGTCTCAGGCTGGCTCCAACCCTTCCAGCTCTCCGTACAGAAATAGAGGTCTCAGGCTGGCTCCAACCCTTCCAGCTCTCCGTACAGAAATAGAGGTCTCAGGCTGGCTCCAACCCTTCCAGCTCTCCGTACAGAAATAGAGGTCTCAGGCTGGCTCCAACCCTTCCAGCCCTCCGTACAGAAATAGAGGTCTCAGGCTGGCTCCAACCCTTCCAGCTCTCCGTACAGAAATAGAGGTCTCAGGCTGGCTCCAACCCTTCCAGCTCTCCGTACAGAAATAGAGGTCTCAGGCTGGCTCCAACCCTTCCAGCTCTCCGTACAGAAATAGAGGTCTCGGGCTGGCTCCAACCCTTCCAGCTCTCCGTACAGAAATAGAGGTCTCGGGCTGGCTCCAACCCTTCCAGCTCTCCGTACAGAAATAGAGGTCTCGGGCTGGCTCCAACCCTTCCAGCTCTCCGTACAGAAATAGAGGTCTCAGGCTGGCTCCAACCCTTCCAGCTCTCCGTACAGAAATAGAGGTCTCAGGCTGGCTCCAACCCTTCCAGCTCTCCGTACAGAAATAGAGGTCTCGGGCTGGCTCCAACCCTTCCAGCTCTCCGTACAGAAATAGAGGTCTCGGGCTGGCTCCAACCCTTCCAGCTCTCCGTACAGAAATAGAGGTCTCGGGCTGGCTCCAACCCTTCCAGCTCTCCGTACAGAAATAGAGGTCTCGGGCTGGCTCCAACCCTTCCAGCTCTCCGTACAGAAATAGAGGTCTCGGGCTGGCTCCAACCCTTCCAGCTCTCCGTACAGAAATAGAGGTCTCGGGCGGGCTCCAACCCTTCCAGCTCTCCGTACAGAAATAGAGGTCTCGGGCTGGCTCCAACCCTTCCAGCTCTCCGTACAGAAATAGAGGTCTCGGGCTGGCTCCAACCCTTCCAGCTCTCCGTACAGAAATAGAGGTCTCGGGCTGGCTCCAACCCTTCCAGCTCTCCGTACAGAAATAGAGGTCTCGGGCTGGCTCCAACCCTTCCAGCTCTCCGTACAGAAATAGAGGTCTCGGGCTGGCTCCAACCCTTCCAGCTCTCCGTACAGAAATAGAGGTCTCGAGCTGGCTCCAACCTTCCAGCTCTACGTACAGAAATAGAGGTCTCGGGCTGGCTCCAACCCTTCCAGCTCTCCGTACAGAAATAGAGGTCTCAGGCTGGCTCCAACCCTTCCAGCTCTCCGTACAGAAATAGAGGTCTCAGGCTGGCTCCAACCCTTCCAGCTCTCCGTACAGAAATAGAGGTCTCAGGCTGGCTCCAACCCTTCCAGCTCTCCGTACAGAAATAGAGGTCTCAGGCTGGCTCCAACCCTTCCAGCTCTCCGTACAGAAATAGAGGTCTCAGGCTGGCTCCAACCCTTCTAGCTCTCCGTACAGAAATAGAGGTCTCAGGCTGGCTCCAACCCTTCTAGCTCTCCGTACAGAAATAGAGGTCTCAGGCTGGCTCCAACCCTTCCAGCTCTCCGTACAGATTTAGTGAACATACCGGGTTAATAACAATGTTGTGATACAATCACATACATGCTCGATTTATGAATAATGTTATCTAGAACTTATATTTGCTGTGGAAATGCGGAAGCCAACTGAGAGTATTACACAATAGGCCCTTTTTGGAATACCCAGGGGAAAAGACAAAGAGGAAGACCATGAAATTCTTGGAGAAGACAGACAGAAGCAGAGATGAAGATAATGAGGAAGACATGGAATGATCTTAAAAGAATGGCAATAAACAGAACGACTTGGAAAGTGTTTGTTGAAGACTTATACCCCACAGGGAGCTGAAAGTGTTTGTTGAAGACCTATACTCCACAGGGAGCTGAAAGTGTTTGTTGAAGACTTATACTCCACAGGGAGCTGAAAGTGTTTGTTGAAGACTTATACTCCACAGGGACCTGAAAGTGTTTGTTGAAGACCTATACTCCACAGGGAGCTGAAAGTGTTTGTTGAAGACCTATACACCACAGGGAGCTGAAAGTGTTTGTTGAAGACCTATACTCCACAGGGAGCTGAAAGTGTTTGTTGAAGACTTATACTCCACAGGGAGCTGACAGGTAGAAGTAGGTAGTAAGAACTTATATTTTAGTTTGGACATAACTCAACTTAATGAACATCCAGGTTGAGCACTGTCCAGTACAGACCAAAATATATAACTTAATAATTATATATTTTTGCTACTAAACATCTGGTAAATAGCTAATCTAACTCTAATACATTCCATCTTATTACTCCTGCTCGGATGTTATCTTGTTGTACCCCTCTTTTTAATATATTTATTTATGTTACCACACAACACGTCTGTCTCCTCTAGATGGCTGGCGATGGTCTCTCGGTCCGAAACAAATAAACTTGGATTTCCTGGACTCGATTTTCGCGAGATATTTCAAATAGTTCTAAAATGCTATGTAAGGCCAGTCTTCCGGTTGAGTGTGATAATACACGAGAATGTGCTCCTGAATAACGAAGGCACTGGTATCCACTACTCGTCAATGTTGATATTGGTAAGACAACACACCTGTCTGATGGCATCTTCTGCTTGACCCACCCAAGACTTGTCTCTTTTTTAACTTTGACAAACTTCCATGAGTTGAGCTCGTGTGCAATGGATGCTCTTTATCTGAACGTATCTTCAAGTATTCTCGTACCCTCCTGATCTTGATTCTGTCTCCATGGTTGGAAATTCAAGAATATACCTCATTGCTACACAGGGAATGTCCATCGTATATCCCAATGATAATGCGCAAAACTTCATTCTGTATTTTCTCCAGCATGTCAATTTGCTCTGTATTGACAGTAAGAATTGCCAGGGCATACTCGATAGGTGTGAGGACTAATCCCTGGAACAGAAGAGTAAGTAGCCTCTGCTCGATGTTGGCAGCTGCCATGACCTTCAAGGCGGCTAATACTACCTTGCGGGATTTTGTTGTCACATGGTCGACGTGGTCCAGAAAACACAGGCTGCGATCAAACTTAACTCCGAGGTATGTCATCAACTTGTCCCTGGTCACCTCATCAGCTCCCATTCGTACTACCGGTGTGGTCGTATTAACGATATGATTGTGAAGGGAGAACCATGAAACTGATGATCAATTAGGATTAACCAAGGCACCTGATACTCCACACCAGGAAAGAGATGAGATCGAGTTCGTTTTGTATTGTGGAGGCGATTTGCCGTCTGTCTCTTCCCTGTCGATATACCAAATGTTGTCACCAAAAGTCATAGTTCTTCACCTTCCATCAAACTGTTGTTTCTATATCGTTATTGTGTACACATTAAATTAAACAGGTGACAATGGTGAGCCTTGGACAAATGTTGGTTCGGATTATCAACTTCCACATCTGCGTATCACCTTCCTCTGAAACAGTGCAACAGCGATCCATCTAATGAGAAAGTGGTGCACCACCAGTGTGAGGAGCATGTGCATGAGGTATTCAAATGGTACTCTGTTGTATACATCCTCAGGTACTATAGCAGCAGTACATGTCTACTCTCGTCTGTGGAAGCCTTCAAAGACTGCCGCATTTAGCCACGTTTCTTTGTTATATCTATAACCTCCGAGTGTGGGTGGGAATGCGCGTATATGTTTAGGTTTATAGGTGAGGATACGGGCAACTATTTTCGCCAGTAGCTTGCCCTCAATTTTCTGCATTGTGATGATTCTGTAGGCACTGATCTGAGAATGGTTCTTGTTTGGCTTCGGTAGCGTTAGTAAGTAGCTTTGTAGCCACTCCTCCTTAATTTGACCACTCAGAATGCTGGCATTAAACTATTAGCAGTTTTGTCAAGTCGTCGTCAGCTAAATCGCCTATGTCATCGTACCGAACACCATCTGGGCCAGGAGCAGTGTTGTGTGAATGGTATAGGTTGTGATTATGAGATCTCCTCCCAGGACTACATTTTCACACAATTCTGAAAGCCTCCCCCGTATCCTCATTCTTACAGCCTCATTTCTTTGGTCAGTCTGCTCAACGTAGCGGGCAAGCAGGGCCTTCCCTTTGCTCTCATCAGATTTGTGCCATATCCGGCCTGTGCTTGAAAGTCTGGTATGCATCTGTGTTGTTCTGTACCATTCATGCTCTGATGAAGGCGCCAGAATGTGGTTAGCGATTTTTTGAGCACACTTTTTTTACAGAAATCATCCCACTTGGCGTCCCTAGCCTGCTTATCACATAGTTTAAAGTGTATCATTTTTCAGTCGACCTCTTCTGTCAGACGCTTCAAGAGCTCAGGTTGTGTTCTTCCATTCTTCCTGGCTTTCTGTCATGTCTAGGCCCTTTGTCTCTTGTTCCGCCACGCTTCCTCGACTTCTACGTTTTACTAGAGCGTCTACATTCATCTATCGTGTAACCTAATTCCTAGATCCGATTTAGATAATGTCGTCCTGTTCTGTGTTCTCATGGCGAAATATGTTGATCTTGTTCTATTTCTGCCTTTTCAATTAGGATGTCACAAGGATAGTGATCACTTCTGTGGAATGTACTGCGGTACACTCCACCTGTAAACCGGTTGAAGACACCAGTGCTAGGTCTTTGACACCATCATAGTCCTCTGTTCAAGTGGGCATTCTGGTTGCCCTTCCATCATTCAAGCACACTAAATCGACGGACACGAGTACGCTCTCTATGTCTTCTCCCTGCTTTTTGGTTATGACGTTACCCCACTGGTTGCCTCTAGCATTAAAGTCTCCACAGAAAATGACGTAATCTTCCTTGAATGCGAATAGATTCTGCCATTGTTGTGTGCCCACCTTCCCATTACAGGCATACACATTTACAACCACGAAAGGAAATAGGATCTGCACTCTGCACTTCCCACGCAGATATATAAACCCCCAACTGTCAATATGTTGTTTGGAATGACCTGTCCAAGGTGTCGTCTATTGTAGAAACAATGAAATCCAGGGGCACTAACTGTCCTATCACAAAGAAGTGTTTCTTGCAAAATTAGTATATCGGCGCCGGAGAGTAGCCTATCAATAATGGGCAGTCGTTGATATATGGAATCATAGATCTAGTATCTCTCTCTCTCTCTGCAATCAAGACTCAATCAGAGTAGGATTCCAGACTCTCTCATGAAGTCAGCCGTATGTTTAACTGAATCGATTGTCCCATATAGTTTCTCTTCCAGGGAGGTGGGTGTGGACCACATTGCTCTTCTTAAGTCTGTGTACTGGGGGCAATCCTGTAGAACATGTTTTGTAGTCATATTGTCCAGTGTACAGTGGCATAGGCTGGTTGTGCCAATTTTTTTTAATGATCGTGTGATTTCTCATTCTATTGTGGCCAGTGCGTAGGTAAAGGATGATGACTTGATCCCTCCTTGATAGTTGGTGGTATCCGTCCCTCTCGCATACATACTTTAGGCCTAACTTCTCGACCGTTTCGTACACATTACGGCACGTTTCTCTTTTCTACTTTTCCTTCTTTGATGTTGGCGTTTTAGCTTCATAAGAATACCTCTTTTTGTCATTGTTGATTTTGTCGCTGAAAGTCGAAAGCTTTATATGGTCTAGTCTCGTGTGCTCTCACACAGTCACACGGTCCAGAACCTGTTTCCTCGTTATAAATTGTTCAACCCCTGTCTATCAGCTCCTTGGCACGTGGATGCAATGTAAGTTGTTTGTATTTTCCTAATTTAGAATCACATAGCAATGGAATCACAAGTCTTGCCCAACGAGCCGACAAAAGACACTACCATATTGGGTCCATCCATAAGGTAATAACGAGTAATTGAAAAATGTTAATAAATATGGACATGTAACAAACTGTAACGGAAGACGAAGTTCATAAAGTTATATTCAATTAAACGTAATTTTTTGGTGTTGATTTCTTGTTTTATTCCACCGAGTAAAGGTACTCTAAAGCATACAGAGAATGTTTGGTCACCGTTTCAAAGGAAAAATGTGCCGAAGATTATGCGGAATCCTCAGATTTTCAGACACAAATCGAGCAAGCGAACAAGTTTGAAAAGCGTTTCTGTGTAGATGAGAAATGTGAGTACAATAATTGGAAACTGATCAGGGAATGTGAGGGGGCGGGGTGGGTGAGTGCGTGTATTAGTAGAACAAAACTGGGAAAAAAGAAGAACGTTTTACTTTTCTCAGGTAAATATGATAAGCAAGAAGCGAGTTGGGAGCATCGATAGCTCAATGGTTAGTGAACTAGATTACAAAGGAGTAGGGGTAGGGCTCGATCCCTATCGACGGCGTTCCGGGTTCACCTAGCCTTAAATGGGTACCGGATTTTTTCTGGGAAAGTAAAGTGGCACGGGCGTAATACCGACCACATTACCCCAAATATCATGTGCTGAAGATCTGATATTCGTTTTTTTCTGCAAGCTGTTTTAAGGTGAATAGAACGTCAGTACATCATCTGATTTTTGGAACCCCATTTGAGAATAGCTTAAGTGTAGTTCTATTTTTGGACTCAGCCTTTTTTCCATAATTTTAGTGTATACATTTCTCACATATCTGAGCAGAGACATGCGTTTATATTGATTGATAAAATATAGTTATTGCTAATCGAAGTCCCCGGTATCATCGCAAACGAATTAAAATCCATAATCATTCATCAACGCAATCTGAATATAGAAACACCATCAGATGAAACACACACCTCACGGTATATACAGAACACTAAACTCAGTAGCTCCTGCAGCAAGCCGGACTTGAAATATTAGGAAACTTCAACAATGAAACTTTTCAGACAGTGCCTCAATTGTTCATTGCCACCTATCGGCCACATTGACCGGAAATGATAAAACATATTTGGATAGACAAAAACAATTGGAGAAAATTCTGGAAAAAAAGAAAGTACGACAATATTGTCTGATATACAAGGAACTTGGTCAAGAGACCCAAACAGACAGTGAAAGATATATTGGACGATTTAGAGAAGAAGTGAATGAGTCAAATCTCCCTAATAAATATACAGTTTTGAGTTGTCCACTGGGGTAAAAATAGAAATAAAGTACCCCTGTCTATGGGGGATATGAAAGTATTCCGTAAAGGGAATATGGTGTTAGTGACCATAAATTGTACAGACCTTCAGCATATGATTTTGGGGTAATGTATCCACTGAGGTAGAAAGAGTAAAAGCTGTTCTGTTATACACATTACATGAACAGCCAGAGGTCAGGGACAGTGGTTATACTAAATAAAACAATGCAGAAGAAGGAAAGATGCAGAAAAAATGCAATACCAAAAAAAATGTCAATATCAAAGTAAATAAAATATAGACATGTTCCGTGTCAAAAGGTGTCTGGGATGAGATACAGGAGAGAGAAAAACGAGTAACAGTGGAAGTATAACAGAAAAACGAGTAACAGTGGAAGTGTAACAGAAAAACGAGTAACTGTGGAAGTATAACAGAAAAACGAGTAACAGTGGAAGTGTAACAGAAAAACGAGTAACAGTGGAAGTATAACAGAAAAACGAGTAACAGTGGAAGTATAACAGAAAAAACGAGTAACAGTGGAAGTATAACAGAAAAACGAGTAACAGTGGAAGTGTAACAGAAAAACGAGTAACAGTGGAAGTATAACAGAAAAAAAGAGTAACAGTGGAAGTGTAACAGAAAAACGAGTAACAGTGGAAGTGTAACAGAAAAAACGAGTAACAGTGGAAGTATAACAGAAAAACGAGTAACAGTGGAAGTGTAACAGAAAAACGAGTAACAGTGGAAGTATAACAGAAAAACGAGTAACAGTGGAAGTGTAACAGAAAAACGAGTAACAGTGGAAGTATAACAGAAAAACGAGTAACAGTGGAAGTATAACAGAAAAAACGAGTAACAGTGGAAGTATAACAGAAAAAACGAGTAACAGTGGAAGTATAACAGAAAAACGAGTAACAGTGGAAGTGTAACAGAAAAACGAGTAACAGTGGAAGTATAACAGAAAAAAAGAGTAACAGTGGAAGTGTAACAGAAAAACGAGTAACAGTGGAAGTATAACAGAAAAACGTTGCATGATATAAGTAGGGATAACGAATTAGTAAGATCAGGCTGATCAACAGACAAACATAGAAACCGGTGTACACATTTATATACGGACAGAACAATAACATGATGAACTTATAGACAGAAAGACAGACAGTCAAACAGACAGACAGATGAACAGACAGATAGGGAGGCAGATGATCTATCATTTGTTTGTGTCTAGGGGGCTAAAATAGCCTTATGAGGACAAATTATCTATCATTTGTTTCTAGCAGGCTAAAATAGCCTTGTGAGGACAGATGTTCTATCACTTGTGTCTAGCAGGCTAAAACAGCCTTGTGAGGACAGATGATCTATCACTTGTGTCTAGCAGACTAAAATAGCCTTGTGAGGACAGATGATCTATCATTTGTGTCTAGCAGACTAAAATAGCCTTGTGAGGACAGGTGATCTATCATTTGTGTCTAGCAGACTAAAATAGCCTTGTGAGGATAGATGATCTATCATTTGTGTCTAGCAGAATACAACACCCTTGTGAGGACAGATGATCAATCATTTGTGTCTAGCAGAATAAAATAGCATTGTAAGGACATATGATCTATCATTTGTATCTAGCAAGCTAAAATTGTGCCTTGTAAAGGCTGATGAACTATCATTTGTATCTAGCAGACTATAATAACCTTGTGAGGACTAATGATCTATCGCTTTTGTCTAGCAGACTAAAATAGCCTTGTGAGAACTAATGATCTAGTACTTATGTTTAACAGACTAAAATAGCCTTGTGAGGACAGATGATCTATCACTTGTTTCTAGCATGCTAAAATAGCCTTGTGAGGACAGATGATCTATCTTTTGTGTCTAGCAGGCTAAAATAGCCTTGCGAGGACATATGATCTATCACTTGTTTCTAGCAAGCTAAAATAGCCTTGTGAGGACAGATGATCTATCTTTTGTGTCTAGCAGGCTAAAATAGCCTTGTGAGGACAGATGATCTATCACTTGTTTCTAGCAAGCTAAAATAGCCTTGTGAGGACAGATGATCTATCTTTTGTGTCTAGCAGGCTAAAATAGCCTTGCGAGGACATATGATCTATAATTTGCGTCTAGCAGGCAAAAATAGCCTTGTGAGGACAGATGATCAATCATTTGTGTCTAGCAGGCAAAAATAGCCTTGTGAGGACAGATGATCAATCATTTGTGTCTAGCAGGCTAAAATAACCTTGTAAGGGCTGATGTTCTATTATTTGTGTCTAGCAGGCTAAAATAGCCTTGTGAGGACTGATGTTCTATTATTTGTGTCTAGCAGGCTAAAATAGCCTTGTGAGGACTGATGTTCTATTATTTGTGTCTAGCAGGCTAAAATAACCTTGTAAGGGCTGACGTTATATTATTTTGTTTAAGAAGCTAAAATAATCGTATCCAGAACGTCAGTGATTATACTAGTCAGAGACTGGAGGCATTGTCTCTACAACTGAGATCCTCTGTTTGTGGTTACTGATGTAGATAGTTACCGGTACTACTACTCGGCCTCTGCCTCATCACCATCCACAACTTACCCCCGTGGCACCAAGAAAACCAGGCAGGAGGGATAAGCAAGAGTTTCCCATAGACAAGCAGATGGATGGAGACCTCTTACTACTTTGATTTCATATACTTTTATTTTTCATCAGACCTTCTTTGTGGCATCATCATCGAGTAGGTCTCCGCGTCTAAGGATATCTACCATGGAACGCCATTCCACTCTGTCTCTTGATTTGATGGTGCAGGTTGTCATATGCTGATTTGTCCATCTTTTGATGTTACTCGTCCATGTTAGTCTTGGTCTGCCTCTGCCTCTTTTACCTTGTATTTTCCCCTCCAGGATTACTTTTAGTAGGCTGTTGTGTCTTTTAACATGGCCCAAAAATCGCATTTGTCTTGTTTGAATTGTGCTTAGTAGTTCTCTTTTCATTTTTAGTTGTTTTGAGACTTCATCGGTTGTTTTCCAACTCTATTCTTCTATATATCCACATTTCAAAGGATTCAATTCTCTGTTCTGTTTTCTTCTCTAATGTCCATGTTTCTGCACCATACAGGAATATTGAGAAGATGTAACATTTTGCTATTCTTAGTTTTAGCCCTGGTGTTATTTGTTTTGATGTTAGTCATGGCCCAACAATCGCATTTGTCTTGTTTGAATTGTGCTTAGTAGTATTCTTTTTATTTTTAGTTGTTTTAAAACTTCATTTCTTTGTGTACACCTTTCTTTTATTCTTCAGCAAACAAACAGTGAAACAAGCAGTGAAATAAGCAGTGAAACAAGCAGTGAAACAATCAGTGAAACAAACAGTGAAACAAACAGTGAAACAAGAAGTGAAATAAGCAGTGAAACAAGCAGTGAAACAAGCAGTGAAACAAGCAATGAGTCCAACCAGTTAAACAAACAGTGAAACAAACAGTGAAACAAGCAGTAAACAAGCAGTGAAACAAGCAGTGAAACAAACAGTTAAACAATCACTGAAACAAGCAGGGAAACAAGCAGTGAAACAAGCAGTGAATCAAACAGTTAAACAAGCAGTGAAACAAGCAGCGAAACAAGCAGTGAAACAAACAGTTAAACAAACAGTGAAACAAACAGTGAAACTAGCAGTGAAACAAGCAGTTAAACAAACAGTGAAACAAGCAGCGAAACAAGCAGTGAAACAAGCAGTGAAACAAACAGTTAAACAAACAGTGAAACAAACAGTGAAACTAGCAGTGAAACAAGCAGTTAAACAAACAGTGAAACAATCAATGAAACTAGCAGTGAAACAAGCAGTTAAACAAACAGTGAAACAAGCAGTGAAACAAGCAGTGAAACAAACAGTTAAATAAACAGTGAAACAAGCAGTGAAACAAGCAGTGAAACAAACAGTGATACAAGCAGTGAAACAGACAGTGAAACAAGCAGTGAAACAAGCAGTGAAACAAGCAGTGAAACAAGAAGTGAAACAAGCAGTGAAACAAGCAGTGAAACAAACAGTGAAACAAGCAGTGAAACAAACAGTGAAACAACCAGTGAAACAAACAGTGAAACAACCAGTGAAACAAGCAGTGAAACAAACAGTGAACCAACCAGTGAAACAAACAGTGAAACAAACAGTGAAACAAGAAGTGAAACAAACAGTGAAACAAACAGTGAACCAACCAGTGAAACAAGCATTGAAACAAACAGTGAAACTAGCAGTGAAACAAGCAGTTAAACAAACAGTGAAACAAGCAGTGAAACTAGCAGTGAAACAAGCAGTTAAACAAACAGTGAAACAAACAGTGAAACTAGCAATGAAACAAGCAGTGAAACAAACAGTGAAACAAACAGTGAAACAAGCAGTGAAACAAGCAATGAAACAAACAGTTAAACAAACAGTGAAACAAGCAGTGAAACAAGCAGTGAAACAAACAGTGAAACAAGCAGTGAAACAAACAGTGAAACAAGCAGTGAAACAAACAGTGAAACAAACAGTGAAACAAACAGTTAAATAAGCAGAGAAACAAGCAGTGAAACAAGCAGTGAAACAAGCAGTGAAACAAGCAGTGGAACAAGCAGTGAAACAACCAGTGAAACAAGCAGTGAAACAAACAGTGAACCAACCAGTGAAACAAACAGTGAAACAAACAGTGAAACAAGAAGTGAAACAAACAGTGAAACAAACAGTGAACCAACCAGTGAAACAAGCATTGAAACAAACAGTGAAACTAGCAGTGAAACAAGCAGTTAAACAAACAGTGAAACAAGCAGTGAAACTAGCAGTGAAACAAGCAGTTAAACAAACAGTGAAACAAACAGTGAAACTAGCAATGAAACAAGCAGTGAAACAAACAGTGAAACAAACAGTGAAACAAGCAGTGAAACAAGCAATGAAACAAACAGTGAAACAAACAGTGAAACAAGCAGTGAAACAAGCAGTGAAACAAACAGTGAAACAAGCAGTGAAACAAACAGTGAAACAAGCAGTGAAACAAACAGTGAAACAAACAGTGAAACAAACAGTTAAATAAACAGAGAAACAAGCAGTGAAACAAGCAGTGAAACAAGCAGTGAAACAAGCAGTGGAACAAGCAGTGAAACAAACAGTGAAACAAGCAGTGAACTAAACAGTGAAACAAGCAGTGAAACAAACAGTGAAACAAGCAGTGAAACAAACAGTGAAACAAGCAGTGAAACAAACAGTGAAACAAGCTGTGAAACAAACAGTGAAACAAGCAGTGAAACAAACAGTGAAACAACCAGTGAAACAAACAGTGAAACAAACAGTAAAACAAGCAGTGAAACAAACAGTGAACCAACCAGTGAAACAAACAATGAAACAAACAGTGAAACAAGAAGTGAACCAAACAGTGAAACAAACAGTGAACCAACCAGTGAAACAAACAGTGAAACAAACAGTGAAACAAACAGTGAACCAACCAGTGAAACAAGCAGTGAAACAAACAGTGAAACAAGCAGTGAAACAAACAGTGAAACAAGCAGTGAAACAAACAGTGAAACAAGCAGTGAAACAAAGAGTGAAACAACCATTGAAACAAACAGTGAAACAACCAGTGAAACAAGCAGTGAAACAAACATTGAAGCAAACAGTGTGAAAGATGGTTCCTGCATGAGAATAGACACGACGATACGACAGAAATAAGCAGCTGGAAACTAGGGTTTGGTATTTTTGTCGAGTATTCGTCATGATCTGCATCAACCTTCGACAAAATACGTTCTCGAGTAAACCGAACTAATAAGTTTTCAATATGCGATTATCACATTTTAGTCCACATCTTTTTTTTCCTGAAAAATAAATATATTAATGCATGTGTCTCTTCCTAACATAATTTCTATCTATCTATCTATTGTCCTTTCGAGCCGAAGACGGCACATAGGGCAGAACCACAATCTCAAAACAGAAACCTTGTGTGCCAAAATGGCACATATTGCAGAGATCACTGCTACGGCGACTAAGGAGGTGATCGATGGCTTGACAAGCTGTCATTGTAAAAAGTATTGTTATAGTAACATAATTTACTTCATTATTTTCTTGTTTTGTTTATGTGTAAGCTATTTTGGTAAATTTATTTTTTTACCAATAAAATCAAGAGTTATGTTTTGTGTTGACAGTTATTCACGATTGACTCTTACGCAAGCTTGTTATCAATACAATGAAAGATTTGTCAGAGATTTGTTTAAAAAAAATGTTTTAAGAATCAGCCTTCATATTTATATTTATCTAACATATAACATATTATATATGCATTTTTAGATAATTGAAGAAGGTATTAGATTTCACCAATACCAAAAAGATACATCATCATCATGTGCCATACCGGTGGGTGTAGGCGATCATGTCCTTCCACAATCTCCTATCTACAGTGCATCGTATCAGTTCTGTTGTTGACTGTTTTTCATGCCATGACACCATGCTATCCAGTATTTTCTCTCTTTGTCCTCCGCGATCTCTCTTTCCTTGTATTTGTCCTGTTGTGACCAAGTATTCAAATTTTCCTCTTCTCATGATGTGCTCAAAAAATGTTGATTGTTTCTTTCTGATGTTTTTTAGGGGCTCCCTTATTGTGTTGGCCTCTTTGAGAACTTCCTCATTGGTCTTTTTAGCTGTCCAGGGAACTTTCAACATTCTTCTGAGAAATCCCATCTCTGTGGCCTCTAATCGTCTTTTCATTTGTTTGTCTACTGTCCATGATTCGCTTTCATAGATCAGAACTGGTTCTATATAGCACCGATGAACTCTCTTTCTCATTTCTATTGACATAGATTTGTTGCATAAGAAATTTTTAATTTTCTGAAATGCTATTTTGGCCTGAGCTATTCTGCTTTTTATTTCTGTGGTGCATCTTCCATCTGATGTTATTATTGTGCCCAAGTATTTTACGATTTGCACTTGCTTCAAATTTGTCCTGATTATGTTTATGCTGCATGCTTGTGATGATTGTTTCTTCGATATAACCATTACTTCTGTTTTCTTACTATTCAGACTGAGACCTTTCTTGTTGCATTATTTTACTAGTATGCCTATCATTTTTTTGTGGTTCACTCTCTGTCTCTTCTATTAAGACTGTGTCATCCGCATATCTCAAACTATTTATGTTGTGACCGTTGACTTCAATTCCTTTTTTGTCTACTATTGATCTCATAATATAATAAGATACAAGACATAAAAAAAGATGATGGTTTGATGGCGGTCCCCACTAATCAAATTGAGAGTGACGCACTATGCGGCGAAATGTACACGGCCGAAATCGGCATGGTGCACAGTGCGTCGAAACGTACGGAAAAAGTTAAGTAATTGTCTACAAAGCGAAAAAAACAACAATTATAAAGATAATAGCTCAAAGATGTCTTCTCCCTGAATATCGTTTGGTATCTATGACCACATCAATCGTTGTCCATATAGGCTTTGACCATCTGAAACCTTTCAAATATGAAACACGTATTGGATACACGTTTTCTCTAAAACAGTTTCTGGTGTAGGTATAGCCAAGATGTAGAGCAGGATTTACTATAACAGATCGCATTACCAATATCAAGAGTTTATTTCGGTCACAACTCTGTGATGACTCAGTTAAAAAGTATCTAAATAATTGTATGTAATTAGCTACCTTATAAAACAAGCACATTTTGAACCCTGTACTAACCAAGCCTATTTTGAACCCTGCACTAACCAAGCCTATTTTGAACCATGTACTAACCAAGCCTATTTTGAACCCTGCACTAACCAAGCCTATTTTGAACCCTATACTAACCAAGCCTATTTTGAACCATGTACTAACCAAGCCTATTTTGAACCCTGTACTAACCAAGCCTATTTTGAACCCTGTACTAACCAAGCCTATTTTGAACCCTATACTAACCAAGCCTATTTTGAACCCTGTACTAACCAAGCCTATTTTGAACCATATACTAACCAAGCCTATTTTGAACTCTGTACTAACCAAGCCTATTTGAACCCTATACTAACCAAGCCTATTTTGAACCCTGTACTAACCAAGCCTATTTTGAACCCTGTACTAACCAAGCCTTTATTTTCACTATTGTCAATTTATTGAGCATTCACAGCGGTCCTCTGTAGTAATAAACTATCTACAATCCGACATCTGTGTTCGCGAACATTACACATTGATTATTGAGGCTCAAGTTGAAATATAAGCGCTCTGGGGAGCTTCATTGGCTCTCAAATGCCTTTAGCAGATGGTGTATGTCCTTGCTGGTAGTTAATGCTTAATAAATACTAGCCTGTCTAAATGTGTACATATAATTAAAGATGGACTGTGTTATAGTCGAACAAGTTGTATTATTAATATTACAGTCTGACAGAGTGTGTCAAGAAGACATGTGTACACATCTACCGTAATAGCGAATCAGCCGTGAGAAATATAAACACAGGAATCTGCATTAAGGTTTCGTGTTCCTAATTACTTGCACTAACACGTTCAATAGTGTATGTTTATAGTTAGTCGAATGCCCGGTATCAGGGCAAACAAATGGAAATCCATAATTGCTAAACCCTCTCTGCCAGTGGATTCATCCACATTCATCATCATCAAGTACCGGGCCTACTGGCGTAGGTGATCATGTCTCTCCACAACTTTCGATCCCATCAGCTATTTATCATTTCTGTTGTTGACCTTCTACCAAGCGTCATTCTCTTAAGCTGTCTGTTATTTTTTCTCTTTGCTTCCCTCTCCGTCCCTCAATTTTTCCAGTTGTTACAATATATTCCATTTGTTCTCTTCTCATTATATGGCCAAACAATGATGATTGTTTCTTCCTAATATTGGAAATTAGCTCTCTTTTTGCTTTGGACTCTCTCAGAACATCTTCATTACTCTTCTTAGCTGTCCATGGTACTCTCACCATTCTTCTGTAAAACCACATTTCTACAGACTCGAGTGATTTTCTTGTTGTTGTCCTATTGTCCATGATTCGCATTCATATGTTAAGACTGGCTCTACATAACATTTAAGAACTCTTTATCTTGTTTCTATTGTCAAAAATAGATTATATAGTATCTTCCTCATTTTTGGAAAACTGCTTTTGGCTGAGCCATTCTCCATCATCCACATTAACATCGCATTAAATATCCAAACAAAGAAAAGCACCCGCAGTCCCTAACGTAGCAAACACGGCACACGTCAAAAGACATAATAATCATTAGCACTGACAGTGAACGCAACTGACCTGTCCTTCGTAACTCTCCTTACGATATCATCATTCATTGTAAGCAATCTGAATATAATAACACACACAGATGAAATACACAGCTCACGGTGTGCACAGTGCAAACTCAGCAGCTCCAACAGCAAGCCGGACTTGGAAATGAGCAAAATGGAACCCTTTCCGACAGTGACTCAACGGCTCCTTGCTACCTATCCGTCATATTGACCAGAAGTCATCTTATAATAGTTTATATTTTTAATAATAATCGCTGTTCCATTTTTCACACAATAAGAATCACATCATTCACTTTCCCCAGTCTTGATTGCTTCATCTCATTACACAAACTGGCTACCCCAATCTCTTCCCACACTCTTTAATATTTCATCTCACTACAGAAACTGGCTACCCCAATCTGTTGCCCTGCAATTACGTGTTTCCTCTCAGTACACAAACTGGCTACCCCAATCTATTCCCCTACTCTTGCATGGTTTATCTCATACACAGACTGGCTACCCCAATCTGTTCCCCTGCAATTACATGTTTCCTCTCATTACACAAACTGGCTACCCCAATCTGTTCCCCTGCTCTTACATGGTTCATCTCATTACACAAACTCGCTATCCCAATCTATTCCCCTACTCTTGCATGGTTTATCTCATACACAGACTGGCTACCCCAATCTCTTCCCTACTCGTGCACGTGTCATCTCATTACACAAACTACCTACCCTAATCTATTCCACTTTCACAACATGTCTAATCCTTTTTACACACACTAGCCACCACAATCTCTTCCACACGTTTAACATCATCATCATCAAGTACCAGGCCTGCTGGTGTAGGTGATCATGTCTCTCCACAACTTTCGATCTCGGCAGCTGTTTATCATTTCTGTTGTTGACCTTCTGCAAAGCCATTCTCTTAAGCTGTTTTTTGTTTTCTCTTTGCTTCCCTCTATCTCTTCGTCCCTCAATTTTTTCCAGTTGTTACAATATATAACAATTGCAATCTGTACTCTAGATAACACATGCCATCTTATTATATAAACTGACTACCACAATCTCTTCCACACTTATAACATGTGTCATCGTATTATATCAACTGACTACCACAATCTCTGCACACTTATAACATGTGTCATCTTATTACACACAGTCAATACCCTATTGTTTTTCCAAACTTATAAGATGTGTCCTTAATTGTACTACATGGTCAGGAGATTTCTGGTTGAGGGATTGTACTTTAGGAATGTTGGTTTGATTTTGAGGACAATGGGAGATAATCATGGAAAAGAGAAGACAACCGGGGAAAATGTGGGCAAGGAGGATATAATTGTTGAGATATAATAGTGAAATATAAAAAAATAATAGCACACATAAATGACCGACTGTTTCTTTATTTGTTCTTTTAATGAGATTCTTCATATGGACTAGAAATGAATATCAAAAGGACTAAAACTATGATCATAAACAAAGAATATTCTCAAGACCTACAATTAAATATCACAGTTGTGGGAATACACCTGGAGACAGTCCAGAGTACAACTACCTAGGACATACTATAACCAGTGATGGAAATTGTAAAATTGAAATAAACAAAAGAATAGGTATGGCAAAAAGTAATTTTAATGCCATGAAAAATATACTAACAACAAAACAAATATCAGCAGGGCTGAAACTAAGAATGGCAAGATGTTACATCTTCTCAATATTCCTGTATGGTGCAGAAACATGGACATTAGACAAGAAAACAGAACTGAAAATTGAAGCCTTTGAAATGTGGATTTATAGAATAATAGGTAGAATTGGATGGGAGAAAAGAAAACAAACGATGAAGTTTTAAAACAACTGAAAATAAAAAGAGAACTACTAAATACAATTAAGACAAGACAAATGACATTTTTGGGGCATGTTAAAAGACTAAAAAGCCTACTAAAAGTAATATTGGAAGGGAAAATACAAGGTAAAAGAGGCAGAACGAGACTAACATAGACGAGTAACATCAAAAGATGGACAAGCCAATCCATGACAACCTGCGCCATCAAAGCAAGAAATAGAGTAGAATGGCGATAGCCATTAGCCTTCTAGACACAAATAATAGAACATCAGTCCTTACAAGGCTATTTTAGCCTGCTAGACACAAATAATAGAACATCAGTCCTTACAAGGCTATTTTAGCCTGCTAGACACAAATAATAGAACATCAGTCCTTACAAGGCTATTTTAGGTGGTAGCCAACCTTCATTGCGGAGAAGGCACACGATGATGATGATGATGAATGAGCTTCAATGGGTTTTTAGACGGCGGAACAGTATCAGATGGTTGGTTGGGTTGTATGGGTGGTTCAGTTGCGGTGGTAAAAGATGATACCCGAACCATAGTTGACCGACTGATTTTTTTTTTCTTTTTCTTTTTAAAGTGTATTTTAATAACTTAATGTGTGTGGGGGTGGGGGGGGGCGACTTGTTAGTCTCGGGGCAAGACGCCAAGACGTAGTTCTTAAGACAGATAGGTTGTGGGTTCAAATTAGGATTCACCGGTTGGGATTTTTATTTATGATATCTCTATGCGGCAACCACTCCTAGTGTCAGAAGCGAGGCCCTTCTTGAAAACGTCAATTACTCATCGACGGAAAAAAGTATGAGTACCTCTGAGTACCTGACAGTTAAGTCAGAGCCTGTAGGTCTATAGCCACCTGTGCGGTGAGGTACCCCTGGCTGCCATGGAAAATGGATTCTTCTACTTTTCTCTTTTTCACTGATACCTAAAAGGTGTCGTGGTTTGTATCATTTGTCGTTCTTGAGCTGCTCGAATTGTCTGAATTAGGATTTTCATTTGTTGTCTTCCGTCTCCATCATGGCACATCTAGTCCACGTCCTCTCGATTGTTGTAGAAAGTGCATCTAGGGTCTGATTAATTTCGGTTCTCCGTTGCACTTTTCTGCGTTAAAGTCAAAATGATGATTTACTTAATACACCTTTGCTACTAAAGCGAGGTTGTAGGCAGACAACAGTCCGTTTTTGACAAATCAAGTGTTGTGAATGAGACCTTCCACCGTCTAGACTTGATCTGCGCTTTACGTCACATTGGCGCTGTTCATGACCGTTGTTGGAATTCCTTGACGCAAGTTATTTCCACGTTACACATTAATGTAAACTACTTCGTCAGTCGCAGTTTTGTCTCTTTGGGAATTTGCTTCGTGTTTTGTTCGTCGTAGGCTGCTTACACTAGAGTAAGTAGAAATCTAAACGGAGCGAGATTGTGTGTTCGACATGTTGTGTGCTACGTCATCGTGATGGTTCCCTAGATAGGCCGCGCGCTAAACTTACGGTCTGCTGTTTGATGTGCGACGGGAATAATTTGACGACTAACTGTGTGTCTCTATGTTCGGAATTGGAGTCATCAACGATGGTCTAACATCATCAAGTGCTACGATGATCATCATTTTCAAGAGGACGTGACTTACCGGTATATGGGGATAGGCGGCGGGAACAAATGAAGGCTATGCATGAAAAGTGTTCCTTGTTGCAGTTTCCTCACATTACAAGTCGCATGTCTGTGTTAGTCACCTCTAGTGACTCGGGCAGATGGTGCTCGTAAACCTGGGAGGGCCGACCATCTAAGGGCAGAATCCCCCTACAGAAAAGACCATCTGATTGGGGACAATCAAAAACTAAGGAAAGTAAACCTGAACAAAATGCTGGCTGAAATCGGATGCACTGGGCCACTGGCGCAGAACACAGTGCAACGTTTTAACAGGTATTCAAGCGGAGTGGATCTAACAGGCTTAAACAGACATCTGTCTTCGTGTGAGAGTCTGGAGTCCTACTCTGATTGAGTCCTGATCGCAGAGAGAGAGAGAGAGATTTGTTGTTACATGTCTCTATCACTGCATCTTTACTTCCTTTAATATAAGACAATGCATACAATAAAAATGTTCAACTCCAGTGTTAAGTCAGTCCTAATATATGGTTGTGAAACATGGAGAGTATAAAAAATGGTAATCATGAAGATGCAGACCTTCACTAATGGATGCTTGTGCAGAAAAAATAGATGGGAGTGGCAGGTCAAAATCACTAACATAGAATTATGCAAAGGTAGCAGTCAAATACCAGTGGATAAAGAGATACATCAAAGGCCAAGGCGCTGGATAAAACACACGCTGCGGAAGCCAACTGTGAGTATTACGCAATATTTATATTTTTTGGAATTCTGAAGGAAAAAGACAAAGATGAAGACAAAATAATTTTCGGAGAAGACAGATGAAAGCAGAGATGAAGATGATGGGGTAGACATGGAATGATTTTAAAAATGGGAAGAAACCGAAAAGCTTGGCTAATCTTTACTGAAGACTTATGATCAGGGTGTAAGAAATAGATGGAGTGATGTAATCCTCATCGCCTGCTGTTGTGGTATCTGGTTATGATGAATGACTACACAGGGAAAACACTTTTACTATTCATTATGTGTATGCCCTGTCAATGTTTTCTTCACGAACAACCACGTATAGTTACACATTGATCATAGTCAGCATTGATCTGATAATTGTAGCATTACATTTACATTTAACATCTCTAGATAAAAGCTGCACAAACTACAGTATGAAAATTAACACAGCAAAATCAGAGGCTATGAGAATAAGTAAATTAAGACACCCATTAAACATTAAGATCAAAGATAAAGAAATAAAACAAGTTGAAGAATTCAAGTATTGGGCACAGTGTTCACAGAAGATGGAAAACTAGACAGAGAAATTGACATGAGAATACAAAAAGCAAATGCTGTCACATAACCAGCTTTCACCATTGCTAAGACATCCAAACATTTCTATGCCAGCTAAACAACAACTGATAAATAGCATCTTCATACCAACGTTGTGCTAAGAAAGTCAAACATGGACCCTTTCTAAATCACAATTAAGAAAGGTAAATACATGCGAGATGCGATGCTTGAGAAAAGTAACAAACACAAGAAGAGATAGAATACCAAATGAAACCATAAGAAAAATGGTAGGAACAAAACCCTGCCAAGAATATATAGAACAACAACAACTTAAATGGTTTGGCCACCTGGTCAGAATGAATCCTCACCAATCACCATCAAGGGAGTTCTTCTCGAGAATGCATGGGAAAAGACCAAGAGGAAGACCCAGAAGAAGATGGATAGATGCAGTGACAGAGACATATAATAACAAAGGAAAGTCACTAATTCAGACAGTTCGAGCAGCTCAAGAACGACAAATGATATAAACCACGACACCTTTTAGGTATCAGTGAAAAGTTAAAGAAGGAGAGGAAGATCAATCGGCAATAAGCTTCTTAGAAGCTGATATTGTTTTGTCTTTTTGTATCATCATTTTTTGCCCATGTAATGAGAATGGAACAGCTGGAATATATTGTAACAACTAGGAAAATTGAGGGACAGAGAGATAGAGAGAAACAAAGAGAAAAGTTACAAGACAGCTTAAAGGAATGGCTTGGCAGGAAAGGAAAGCTAGGAATAGCCCTCGCCATAGAATATATAAGGAAACAACAGATAAAATGGTTTGGCCACGTGAAAAGGGAGAAAAGATTAAAACACAACACAACGAGCTTTCAACAAACGTTGTGAGAACACCTGACCCAAGGGTCTACCACGAAAAAGATGGATCGATGGAATATTAGAAGCACTAGGAAACATAACAGCAGCAGAGGAGAACAGAAAAGCAAAAGACCGCAAATTATATCTCCCCTCGACGCTGAAAAGGCAGATGATGATGGAAAGAAGAAGAGAATGAATATTTTATATCTTACACTTCAGGTGTGCCTTATGCTTTACAATTATATTCATTTTGATCGCTGTTTGTTTCATTCACAACAAGCAAATATTGTTGTAAATGTGTGTTTACTGGTTCTATCAGTTCGCAGTCATCAATAATTTGGAGCTCAGAGATCAGGTTTCACGTGTTGTTTACTTCTATTTTACATATTGTTTATCCGCATGATCGCATTATTAAAGATACAAAACAAGTTTCCAAAAATCTATTCTCCATATCATTCACAAACACAGCGAGACGCCTCTGAAGCCGGGTTCCCCACGTTAACACTCATCGTATCACGTAAATCCCAAAGGCTCATAGAAAGACCATCAATCAATAGAATACAAACATTCAAAGAGACAAGATGCTAATTCGGTTGTTTCCACTGGCACGGGCGGTTGAGCAATTATGGATTTTTATTCGTTTACAGTAATACCGGGGCCTTCCATAACAATAACAATAACAATCAAAAACATTAGCGTTATGTGTTATCAATCGAAGCGGCAGCCGATAACAAGTAGACTTGGTGTTTAGATTTGACGTGAAAGTCAAGAACTGTCAGCAGAATGATTAAAACTGAGATCATAACTATTTTCGATTTTTTTAAATTTTAGCAAAGAATTCATGTATATAATTTTTCATTCGGTTTCGACCATGTATGAGTTCAATATGGATCAATACATTTCTGAGTTATTCTAAATCTGTCTGCCTTTTTGTGTTTGCCTCTTTGAGAACTTCCTCATTGGTCTTTTTATCTGTCCAGGGAACTTTTAACATTCTTCTGAGAAATCCCATCTCTGTGGCCTCTAATCGTCTTTACAACAAATCAAAAACACGAAGAAAATAGAAATACAATAACACTTACTTTATTATGAAAACAACAATGATATTGAGAACAAAAATGTTACAACGTTTGTGAAAAAAAACAATGGCATTATAAATATAACTTTCCCGTGCAGAAGAAATATTTATTTAGAAATAATGACAAAAATAATATATTAAAATAAACAAAAGAAACATGTTCAATGTAATAAAGTGTTCTGTTTACAATGACATCATACTTTTAGAATCAAAGAAAGTGACAACGGCACAAACACGCATATTATGATTTGTTATAAGTTTATACAAAAGAACGTCATAAATAATAAAAGAAAACAGAAATCATCATCATCATCGAGGGCCGTCTCCGCAACGAAGGTTGGCTACCATCGAACACCATTCTACTCTGTTTCTTGCTTTGATGGTGCAGGTTGTCATAAATTGACTTGTCCATCTTTTGATGTTATTCGTCCATGTTAGTCTCGGTCTGCCTTTTTTACATTGCATTTTCCCTCCCAATATTACTTTTAGTAGACTGTTGTGTCTTTTAACATGTCCTAAAAATGTCATTTGTCTTGTTCTAATTGTGTTTAGTAGTTCTCTTTTCATTTTTAGTTGTTTTAAAACTTCCTCGTTTGTTTTCTTTTCTTTCCATCCAATTTTACCTATTCTTCTATAAATCCACATTTCATATGCTTCAATTTTCTGTTCTGTTTTCTTGTCTAATATCCATGTTTCTGTACCATACAGGAATATTGTGAAGATGTAACATTTTGCTATTCTTCGCTTCAGCCCTCCCTAAAAAGAAACAATAATAAATATTAATAAAAGAAAAAAGTAGTTATGGGAAAAACCCGAGACTGGAACCGTACATATTTTAAAAGTGTGCTTAACTGTAATTTAATCAACGTTTTTGGTGCACATCACGAGAAAAGAAATGTTGGAATACTTGGCTATAACTGGCAAAATACAGGGGAAAGAGAGATTGTGGCCGACAAAGAGATGAGATACTAGATCGCTTGGTGACAAGGCAGGTAAAACAGTCAACAGCAGAATTGATACGATGAACTGTGGATAGAGAGCCGCGATAGCTCAGTGGTTAGTGAACTGGACTACAAAGGACAAGAGGTATGGTTCGGTCCCAACCGACGGCTTCCAAGTTCCAGATTTTTTCTGGGAAAGTAAAGCGGCACGGGCGTAATACCGACCACATTACCCAAAAAATCATGTGCTGAAGGTCTGTAAAATTTATTGTCAATAACACCATATTCGCTATACGCCACTTGGCGTGATGGGGGCTCTATACTTACCGTTAACTGTGGATAGAAGATTGTAGAAGGATATGATTGAGTTAAATAGTATAGGGGACAAAATAAACGAGACTTAAAACAAAGTATTGAGAATTGAGTTAAATAATATAGGGACAAAATAAACGAGACTTAAAACAAAGTATTGAGAATTGAGTTAAATAATATAGGGGACAAAATAAACGAGACTTAAAACAAAGTATTGAGAATTGAGGTAAATAGTATAGGGAACAAAATAAACGAGACTTAAATCAAAGTATTGAGAATTGAGTTAAATAGTATAGGGAACAAAATAAACGAGACTTAAAACAAAGTATTGAGAATTGAGTTAAATAATATAGGGGACAAAATAAACGAGACTTAAAACAAAGTATTGAGAATTGAGGTAAATAGTATAGGGAACAAAATAAACGAGACTTAAAACAAAGTATTGATAATTGAGTTAAACAATTCAGTCTTTTTCAGTTCAATAGAAAACTTAGAACATTAAACATATGTTAATGAGCAGTTAATTATAACAGGGTATTGAGACTCTCATTAACGGTTTCAAACTTGCTATAGCTATCTATATATGCTTTCCGGAGGACTGGTTGGTCTCGAGGCAATACGCCGGCATCGAGACAGAGAGGTTTTAGGTTCAAATCCCGCCTGCACTAGTTGGGATTTTTATCTATGATTTCTCTCTATGGCAACCACCTCTGGTCTCAGCAGCAAGGCCCGACTTGAAACGTCAATTACTCATCGACGGAAAAAAAAAAATATGAGTACCTCCAAAGACGGAGTTATCTGCCTGTGCGGCGAGGCACCCTTCACCACACGGCTGCCAGGGAAAAATGGATTATGTTAACACGTAAAATTCGGTTCCTGGTCTCTAGGGACTTCGTCAGAGGTAAAAGCTGGCGAACGAAAAAAAAATTGCTTTCTTATGTTTACATTCTTCTTCTGCTTCTTGTTTCCTTCCTCCGTCAGTCATAGTTGACTATGGATTTTTCAGCGCCCCTAGAAATGTTATTTTTTCCTTTCTTTTCTTTCGCCGCGTATTCTCTTTCTCTTTCTCTATGAATCTGTCTGCTTCTTCTTTGAGGTGAACCTTTAGAGTGTGTTTCCAGAGATTTCGGTCTGCAGCTATGTCTTCCCATGCTGCAGGGTTTATGTTCAGATTCTTCATGTCGCGTTTACACACATCTACAAATCGAAGTTTTGGGCGCCCCCTGGTTCTTTTACCATATGCCAGTTGCCCGTAGAGTATATCTTTTGGTACGCGGCCATCTTTCATACGGTGTACATGGCCAAGCCAGGGTAACCTACGTTGTTTGAGCAGCGTGTATATATTCGGTAGGCCTGTGCGAGTCAGGACCTCCACGTTTGTCACTTTATCCTTCCAGGTGATACCAAGAATACGGCGTAGACATCGCATATGGAATGCATTTAGCCTCCTCGCCTGCTTTACATAGGTTGTCCAAGATTCGCTGCCATACAGGAGGATACTAAGTTAAATAATAAGATTGTAATAAATGGTCACATTTTAACTAATATCATCACAATCAGTGTTCGGCCAATGCTTATCATTTACAAACAGGAAAGAAGGATACAAGAGACAGCAATAGAAGACAGTGTTAGGCTCTCAATCCAAAATCTGAGAGCATCTTATATTATGTTACAATAAAAAAAAAGGTAAAAGTAAAGAGCCACCGTCACGCCAAGTGGCGTATAGGGAATATGTTGTTAGTGACCATAACTTTTACAGACCTTCAGCACATGATTTTTGTGGTAATGTGGTCGGTATTACGCCCGTACCGCTTCACTTTCTCATACAAAATACGGTACCCATTTAAGGATGGGTGAACTCGAAAGCCGTCGGTTGGGATCGAACCCTACCTCTTGTCCTTTGTAGTCGAGTTCACTAACCACTGAGCTTTCGCGCCCGCCCTATGTTACAAGACTATATTAAAATACACACTTAGCTATGAATCAATTACATAAATTAAATGTATCTTTTTCAAAAGGTTATTCAATGAAGTATAAAAAAGCAGAAGGATATACCACAAGACCCATATTCTTGAAGGTGATAAAGATGTGCTTAAAATGCAGACTTGAATATGTCACGGACTGTGTTGTGAGAGAAATGTAGTTTTTAGTGACGGTCATTCTATTCTATTCTATTCTGTTCTATTCTATTCTATTCTATTCTACTCTATTCTTTTTAATTCTATTCTATTCTGTTCTGTTCTATTCTATTCTATTCTATGCAGTGATGTATTCCCATATCCGCTCCATCACTTGTCACAGCATTTCCCAAAATGCATCGATAAATTCCGTTGACAAGGTCACTCCTGGCACGCCCTTCACGACTGTTCATTTGACAATTCCAGACCCACCATAGTCGCCCATTACGACATGCGTGGCAGGTAAAGGTGGTTCTATTCTTGTCTACCCTGACCGTGGAGGTCCCGTTAGCCCCACAGGACGTGACAGTGAATCATATTGTTCTCATCTACGTGGACAATTTGTTAATGTTGAAAGTTCCCTGGACAGATAAAAAGACCAATGAGGAAGTTCTCAAAGAGGCCAACACAAAAAAGGGAGCTCTTAAAAAACATCAGAAAGAAGCAATCAACATTTTTCGGGCACATCATGAGAAGAGGAAAGTTGGAATACTTGGTTACAACTGGCAAAATAAAAGGAAAGAGAGATCGCGGAAGACAAAGAGAGAAAATACTGGATAGCTTGGTGTCATGGCATGGAAAACAGTCAACAACAGAACTGATACGATGCACTGTAGATAGAAGATTGTGGAGGGACATGATCACCTACACCAACCGGTATGGCACATGATGATGATGATATATCGTACTATTTTTTTGTTTAATTGAAAATCAATTTCTGAAGCTCATCGGGGCTGACATTGACCTTTGTTTGAAATAAATCTAAGCCGTTTTAATAACAGGCGAGTGGTTCTGACAATTCGATCTCGAAGGGGTACTTTTATAAATATTAATACATTTATAGCGACATTGTCCAAACCGATGGCTTCCGGTTCACCCAGCCTTAAATAGGTATCAGATTTTTTTTCTGAGAAAGTAAAGCGGCACGGACGTAATACCGATCACATTACCCAAACTATCATGTGCCAACGGTCTGTAAAAAGTATGGTTACTAATACTAATTCCTTATACGCCACTTGGCGTGACGGGGCTCTTTACTTTACTTTTTAACAGCGACATTGAGTAATTTTTTTCTTAAATCTTTCAATCGGTCCTTTGTTGGTTAAATCATTGGCGAAATTTGAATTTCTCCCACTTGTCCATAAGAGCAGGAATCGTGTACAGGATAGGATTTGCTGCTGAGTTGATGGGAAGAACGATAACCGTTGTCCACGCGTAGACGTCATTGTTGATCTCATATCCCGCCAGGCAAAATAAGCCCATGAATGCTACAGGAAAGCAGCAGAGAAAATTGGACAGAGCTACCAGAGACAACTGTTTGGCCACTATTATATCTTGAGCCCTCCGTGATGACGTGTTGGATGCTGCTCCAGTGTATCTGTTCTCTGACATGGCTCTAAAGATGGCTCTTTGACCGACAGCGATGACGAGACTCAAAGAGAAGTTTAGGAAAATAAACACGGCAAACGAGAACTCCCAACCTTTGAGTCGTTTTGTTGTCAAAGGTAAGCCAAGACACACGGCGTTTGAAGAATTTATTTGCAACTGAAATACAATGGGAATGAGTGCCAGAATGAAACCAAACAACCATGAAGCAAGAAGAGCAACCGTTTTTGTGATTTTTGAAAACTTGATTTGTCCCAGTGGAAACTTCATCATCACAAACCTGTCCAAAGTAATAAGGAAAACACACAATGCTGATGTTTCGCTAGAGAGTGTAGCTAGGAAGCCAGCAATTTTACATAAATTACTTTTTTTCCAAGTCTTGTCAAAAAGAACATAACTGCCACGATAGTAATAATCCGCTCCAGCAATAATGAACAGATAGACTCCCATAATAAAGTCAGACATACCCAAGTTTGTTACAAACAGCCCGTAACCTGTTCTGAGAACTGACCTGTCCCAGATTACACGATAAACAATAACTGTCATGTTAGCAAGGACAGCTACAACTGCGACCATCCACAGAATAACACGCTGAACATTGACAGCCAATAGATCATTACAAGAAGAAATTGCATCGTCAGGGGCTTCACACACAAAGTAAGAAATGTGTGACCCTCTTATTTGTGGACAACATAATTCAAACCTATCAGTTTTCAGATGTTGACCAACAGAAAGTCCTTTAAATAAATTGTCGTATAAAGTATCTACAGAAAGTCCACGAACGGTAAGTGTCTGTATGTACAAGTTTGTTGAACAATTGTTTTTGGCAGCCAAATCAGAGATAAATGTAAAACTCATATCTAAATAGATCAGGCTCGGTAATAAACAAAGATCTGACTGACCTAAATTAGATATCGCTGTATAGGAGAGGTCGAGTTTCTCTAGACAAGGAAAATATAATGCATCGAGATGGGCGAGTTCTCTATTGTGAGACATATTTAAGAAACGAAGATTGTATTGTAGACTCAGCGATGGGCCTATAAATGTGTGTATTTCATTGTAGCTGACGTCCATATGTTGGACGTTGAGAAAGAAACTTGCACTCAGTAACTGCAGGTCTATTTTTTGTATTCGACAATTAGACCAAACAATGAATAAAACGTTCTCTAGTTCTGAAGGGACATTATTGTTGATTGATAGGTGAAGACCAGAATAGTTCAAGTATCGAGTGTTTTTGTACTGCTGATTCTTGACATTTATAGACGCGATTGTGTGGTTTGATATGGTTACTGTCCCAGAGATACATCGGAAACCTTCAGCACACTCCACATAACAGTCGATCTCATCGTCTCGGTGTGGACAGTCCGGACGTCCGTCACAAACTAGGTCAGGATGTAGACACACGTTACTATCCCAGCATGCAAAGTTTCCGGTACACGAGCCTATATTGAGAATATGTTCGTCCTCTCCTGTTGGACAGTCTTCTTCTTCATCAAGGACATAATGTTGAGGGATGCAGTAAGTGTTAGGACATTTCACATATCCTTCAGGACACAAAAAGTCCATACAGTTACTTAGTTGGGACATACGTCTACAGTCAAAAACAGTCTCGTTTTTGTCTTTAATGTAGATACACATAGGAGGCCAGTAAACACGACCCAAAACGGTGTTACAAGATATTTTTGATTGGACATTGTCTCCAACCTCGTGTATCAGTTCGCCTGTTTTATCACAATCATTTATACTAGAGGTTAAATTAGAGCTGAACACACACTTACCATGGTAACAAATAAAAGCACGCGTGCCTTTAATTAGATTGTATTCGGACAGTACGTCACATTCCTCAATACCATCGCTCTCTAACATGTCTGAACAGACATCACAAGAAATTCGTCCTTCATTAAAATAAATTAACGGTAAACACACACCATTACAACAATAAATTCCTTTACAGCTCTCCCTACAATCTACATTCTCTCTAAGTAATGAATCTAAAAATATTCTTTGCATATAATGTTCATTTGTCTCTATCAGACAAGTAGTTTCATCTTTCTTGTTGCTACAGTCATTAAGGGAATCGCACACAAGCATGTATGATATATATCTGGGTTCTCCTGCATCTTCTCCACAGTCAAACAGGGGAAACAATTCAAATTTTGCTTGGTACTGGATTTGTATTTCCTTGTATCCAATGTGAGTGGAGATAGACACAATATTAATATCCAATTTTATAAAATCACCTTTAGTTAGAATGTGATCTAAACGTGTAGTCCGGGCAGGTTTTATTGTCGTCATATTCATGTCAAATAATCTTAATGGAATGGTTACCTCACAAAGAGTCAATCGTGTCTTAGTCTCACAATCAACGTCCGTCCAGCCATTAACGAAATGTACTCCATTACCGGAAGTGTTTATGTTGTCATTGTTTTCGTCGTTCCGAGAGAACTGCCACAAGACACAGTCTCTCCCATCCCCAGTTGACGGTCTGCCGGGTAGCCAATTATTTATCACCAGAGGGCGGATGTGAAAAGGATACACCATCCCCCAATAAAAGCTGCCCTTTGCTTTATCTCGATTGAGACTTGTGTAGAAAGAGATAGTTGAATTGATTTCAGAATATTGCATGTATTCCCAAAGTGCAGATTTGAGAAAACTCATTTCCGCACTACTCTCACTAGCTACAGGAAAGCCACCTATAGTAAAGCAATACCCGACACTCGACGAGTAATCTGATTTTTCTTGAGCTTCTTTTAGTGTAAAACAAGACGCTGTCTCTAGTCCCAGACTATGCTCAAACCATAACCAATCATGAAAACATTGCTTGCAAATGCGCATAACTAAGGCGTGGCTATAAGCGTAAACGTAATCTGAGACAAGGAAATCCATTGCGGTCTTCATTAAATGGGAGTACCAGTCATTTATAACCAAAAAAAATATCTTAATACCATTAACTTCACCTTCTATAGGGTGTTTCAGGTATAGATAATTTTCGCCGTCAGTGAAACTATGACCGTCCAAAAATATCACAGCAATTTTGCTCACGTTTTCCCGTACAGCAACTATCTCAGCAAATAAGCGGTGAACAAATGCTGCTTTTAGAGCTATGGTGTCAATTACATTCATTGGTTCTTGTTTCTGAGCATGTAAACTCTCCACTGTTCCAAAGTTTGGATAAATATTTGGATGGAATGTCCAAGAGCTGACGTCCACCTCAGGATCAAGGGCAGAGAATGTGTCAAGAACAGTAGCAAACTTCACTCGTGGAGTTGTCTGGCTTGAGTTAAACTGTAAAATATGTTCGGAAAAATTACCTGCAATATACAACTGATTCATGATGTCATTCACATTCCCGTTGTAAGTAAGAAGCAACAAAATGTCCATAGTTTCTGTAGAACAACCCACTTGAGGCAAGCCCGTTGATTCACTACCAGAAAACTCTGAAAGGCAGACAGTAAATATATTTGTGATTTTATCTTGTCAGATCTTGACAGCTAAACAACAAATGATAAATAGCATTTTCATACCAACTTTGTGCTATGAAAGTCAAACATGGAGCCTTTCTAAATCCCATTTAAGAAAGAGCAATACATGTGAGATGCAATGCATGAGAAAAGTAACAAACAACACAAGAAAAGATAGAATACCAAATGAAACCATAAGAAAAATGGTAGAAACTAAACCCTGCCAAGAATATATAGAACAACAACTTAAATGGTTTGGCCACCTGGTCAGAATGAACCCTTACCAATCTCCATCACGGGTGATCTTCTCGAGAATGCATGGAAAAAGACCAAGAGGAAGACCCAGAAGAAGATGGATAGATGCAGTAACAGAGACATGTAACAACAAAGGAAAATCACTAATTCAGACAGTTTGAGCAGCTCAAGCACGACAAATGATACAACCACGACATCTTTTAGGTATCAGTGAAAGAGAAAAGAAGATGGATAGATGCAGTAACAGAGACATGTAACAACAAAGGAAAATCACTAATTCAGACAGTTTGAGCAGCTCAAGCACGACAAATGATACAACCACGACATCTGTTAGGTCTCAGTGAGAGAGAGAAAGAAGAAGACAAAAACAAGCTCTTGTCAGATTTCCTAATAGATCTAAGAGAGCAAGTGTCCTTTATAAATGACATCAAATTATGAATGTCCCAACCCACTTGGAGGCTACATATTTTCTTAAGAAAATCAATTACAATTCACGTTAGTTTTAAGAGAAGCAGCACATTTTTTCAGCCAATTAATTGTCATCATCATCATCATCGAGTGCCTTCTCCGCAACGAAAGTTGGCTACCATGAAGCGCCATTCTATTCTGTTTCTTGTTTTGATGGTGCAGGCTGTCATAGATTGACTTGTCCATCTTTTGATGTTACTCGTCCATGTTAGTCTTAGAATCTAAATTAATTGTCATCATCATCATCAAGTGCCTTCTCCGCAACGAAAGCTGGCTACCATGGAGCGCCATTCTACTCTGTTTCTTGTTTTGATGGTGCAGGCTGTCATAGATTGACTTGTTCATCTTTTGATGTTACTCGTCCATGTTAGTCTTGGAAACTAAATTAATTGTCATCATCATCATCATCTAGTGCCGACTCCACATTAAATAATAACAATTAACTCGTTCCATACGTTTCGCCACATAGTGCATCACTCACAATTTAATTATAATGAACCGCCATCAAACCGTATTCTTTTCACATTTTTTCTATCATCCTAGTCAGGATGAAATCTAATATCAATTCAATTATCAATTATCATTCAATTAATAAGTTCAATTATCCAAAAATGTATATATATATATATATATATATATATATATATATATATATATATATATATATATATATATATGTTATATGTCAGATATATGTAGATTAATTCTTAAAATCATAACAATTATTTTTTCTCTAAAATCTATTCCGTGGCACTGAGAAATAGCTACCGTAAAGAAAAGTTTAAGAAGTGTCTTTTGTTTGTAAAAGTAAATAGTACCTGCCAACATTTCTGGTGTATTAATGAGTTACGTTACCTCTATAACACTCTCGATTGTAAAAAAATATATTCCCTTTCCCTAACTACCTGAGAAAAGGCAAGTACCTACTGTCATAATGTTTAAATAACAAACAGTCTAGACCTGAAAATAAATATATATCTGTTCATGGCTGTCCAAACATGATAGATTATCTAGTTTGAGTTATTGCTCATTTGTGTTATATCTGTTCATGGCTGTCCAAACATGGTAGTTTATCTAGTTTGAGTTATTTCTCATTTGTGTTATATCTGTTCATTTCTGTCCAAACATGGTAGTTTATCTAGTTTGAGCTATTGCTCATTTGCGTTATATCTGTTCATGGCTGTCCAAACATTGTAGTTTATCAAGTTTGAGTTATTGCTCATTTGTGTTATATCTGTTCATGGCTGTCCAAACATGGTAGTTTATCTAGTTTGAGTTATTGCTCATTTGTGTTATATCTGTTCATGGCTGTCCAAACATGGTAGTTTATCTAGTTTGAGTTATTGCTCATTTGTGTTATATCTGTTCATGGCTGTCAAAACATGGTAGTTTATATAGTTTGAGTTATTGCTCATTTGTGTTATATCTGTTCATTTCTGTCCAAACATGGTAGTTTATCTAGTTTGAGTTATTGCTCATTTGTGTTATATCTGTTCATGGCTGTCAAAACATGGTAGTTTATATAGTTTGAGTTATTGCTCATTTGTGTTATATCTGTTCATTTCTGTCCAAACATGGTAGTTTATCTAGTTTGAGCTATTGCTCAGTTGTGTTATATCTGTTCATGGCTGTCCAAACATGGTAGTTTATATAGTTTGAGTTATTGCTCATTTGTGTTATATCTGTTCATGGCTGTCCAAACATGGTAGTTTATCTAGTTTGAGTTATTGCTCATTTGTGTTATATCTGATCATGGCTGTCAAAATATGGTAGTTTATCTAGTTTGAGCTATTGCTCATTTGTGTTATATCTGTTCATGGCTGTCCAAACATAGTAGTTTATCTAGTTTGAGCTATTGCTCATTTGTGTTATATCTGTTCATGGCTATCTAAACATGGTAGTTTATCTAGTTTGAGCTATTGCTCATTTGTGTTATATCTGTTCATGGCTGTCCAAACATTGTAGTTTATCTAGTTTGAGTTATTGCTCATTTGTGTTATATCTGTTCATTTCTGTCCAAACATGGTAGTTTATCTAGTTTGAGCTATTGCTCATTTGTGTTACATCTGTTCATGGCTGTCAAAACATGGTAGTTTATCTAGTTTGAGTTATTGCTCATTTGTGTTATATCTGTTCATGGCTGTCCAAACATGGTAGTTTATTTAGTTTGAGTTATTGCTCATTTGTGTTATATCTGTTCATTTCTGTCCAAACATGGTAGTTTATCTAGTTTGAGCTATTGCTCATTTGTGTTATATCTGTTCATTTCTGTCCAAACATGATAGTTTATCTAGTTTGAGCTATTGCTCATTTGTGTTATATCTGTTCATGGCTGTCCAAACATTGTAGTTTATCTAGTTTGAGCTATTGCTCATTTGTGTTATATCTGTTCATGGCTGTCCAAACATGGTAGTTTATCTAGTTTGAGTTATTGCTCATTTGTGTTGTATCTGTTCATTTCTGTGCAAACCTGGTATTTTATCTAGTTTGAGCTATTGCTCATTTGTTTTATATCTGTTCATGGCTGTCCAAACATGGTAGTTTATCTTTTTTGAGCTATTGCTCATTTGTGTTATATCTGTTCATGGCTTTCCAAACATGGTAGTTTATCTATTTTTAGCTATTTCTCATTTGTGTTATGTCTGTTCATTGCTTTCCAAACATGGTAGTTTATCTAGTTTGAGCTATTGCTCATTTGTGTTATATCTGTTCATGGCTTTCCAAACATGGTAGTTTATCTAGTTTGAGCTATTGCTCATTTGTGTTATATCTGTTCATGGCTTTCCAAACATGGTAGTTTATCTAGTTTGAGCTATTGTTCATTTGTGTTATGTCTGTTCATTGCTTTCCAAACATGGTAGTTTATCTAGTTTGAGCTATTGCTCATTTGTGTTATATCTATTCATGGCTGTCCAAACAAAGTACGCGTCTCATTGTTGTTGATGATGGTTTTCAGATACGTCATGAAAGTTAATCATTAGCTTTATGTAAGTACATGTTCTTTATTATTCTTACATCTTTGTTGTCTACGTTTAACCTTCAAAACCTTTGATTATTTCTGGGTGCCTTACTTTGTCAAATGACTTGGTATAATCTATTAAACATAGGCATATATATGTTTTCACCCCTTTGGCTCTTTCTACTAAAGACCTTATGATGTATATGGCATTGTTTGTACCTTTACCTCCAACAAAACAACACTGTTTATCACTAATGTCTGGATGGAATATGTTTCACACTCTTGGAATGATGATAGTAATATCTTAGCCGTGTGACTCACAAGGCTTATTGTGGGATGATCATCGCATGCAATCTCTCCAGATTATTAAAAAGACGGTCAACCATCTCATTCTAACTAGGACGCAAATAAAGTTCAAGGCGAAGAGAAAGAAGTAGTTGAAAAGTGATAACAAAAAAGTAAAGAGCCCCGTCACGCCAAGTGGCGTATAGGGAATATGGTGTTTTTGACTACAATTTTTACAGACCTTCGGCACATGATTTTTGTTGTAAAGTGGTCGGTATTACGCCCGTGCCGCTTCACTTTCCCAGAAAAAATCAGGTATCAATTTAAGACTGGGTGAATCCGGAAGCGGTCGATCAGGATCGAACTCGACCTCTTCTCCTTTGTAGGCCAGTTCACTAACCACTGAGCTATCACGGCTCCCCAGTTCACTAACCACTGAGCTATCACGGCTCCCCAGTTCACTAACCACTGAGCTATCACGGCTCCCCAGTTCACTAACCACTGAGCTATCACGGCTCCCCAGTTCACTAACCACTGAGCTATCACGGCTCCCCAGTTCACTAACCACTAAGCTATCACGGCTCCCCAGTTCACTAACCACTGAGCTATCACGGCTCCCCAGTTCACTAACCACTGAGCTATCACGGCTCCCCAGTTCACTAACCACTGAGCTATCACGGCTCCCCAGTTCACTAACCACTGAGCTATCACGGCTCCCCAGTTCACTAACCACTGAGCTATCACGGCTCCCCAGTTCACTAACCACTGAGCTATCACGGCTCCCCAGTTCACTAACCACTGAGCTATCACGGCTCCCCAGTTCACTAACCACTGAGCTATCACGGCTCCCCAGTTCACTAACCACTGAGCTATCACGGCTCCCCAGTTCACTAACCACTGAGCTATCACGGCTCCCCAGTTCACTAACCACTGAGCTATCACGGCTCCCCAGTTCACTAACCACTGAGCTATCACGGCTCCCCAGTTCACTAACCACTGAGCTATCACGGCTCCCCAGTTCACTAACCACTGAGCTATCACGGCTCCCCAGTTCACTAACCACTGAGCTATCACGGCTCCCCAGTTCACTAACCACTGAGCTATCACGGCTCCCCAGTTCACTAACCACTGAGCTATCACGGCTCCCCAGTTCACTAACCACTGAGCTATCACGGCTCCCCAGTTCACTAACCACTGAGCTATCACGGCTCCCCAGTTCACTAACCACTGAGCTATCACGGCTCCCCAGTTCACTAACCACTGAGCTATCACGGCTCCCCAGTTCACTAACCACTGAGCTATCACGGCTCCCTTGAAAAATGGTTGTTGACGGATTGCGACGAGTTGATTCGAGCATGTTGCCCTTTGACTCAGATGTGGCAGGTCGTAATGGCTTTCTTGACATTCCCGGCTCTTACTGGAGAGGTTGGATTTCGTCTGTCCCAGGCTATGCTGGGAAACTACTAGTCCAGCCCAGAGGTACTGCAATACTGGGTCCTCTATATCAGTAACATCCACCACTACAGGGAACACGGCGATCCTAGCTTCTGTTAGCCAGTCTGTTTTGACGTAGACTGTTTCCAGGGGAGACCACGAGGAGGTAGAACTGCTAGGTCTTGGTCGGCTGATGGTGCGCCGACCCTGCTATTGCGACCGCAGGTCGCAGGCGCTTATGCTCCCCCCTGAAAAATGGTATCATATACAAAAAAAACAGCAAATGATATTTGTAGAAAACGAACAACAGAAATAGCACATTAGTGCGACACGGGTGTTATATACAATACCACTTAAACAGACAGCTGCCTTCATAAGAGAGTCCAGAATCCTAGTCTGAATGAGCCATGTTCGCAAAAGAAGAATATACAATACTACTGAAGCAGAACGGGGGTCCGCGATAGCTCAGTGGTTAGTGAACTGGCCTACAAGGTATAAGAGGTAGGATTCGATCCCAACCGACAGCTTCCGGGTTCACCTAGCTTTAAATGGGTACCGAATTTTTTTCTGGGAAAGTAAAGCGGCACTGGCGTAATACCGACCACATTTACCCTAAAAATCATGTGCTGAAGGTCTGTAAATTTTATGGTCACTAACACTATATTCCCTATACGCCACTTGGCGTGACGGGGGCACTTTACTTTTTACTTACTGAAGCAGAACCCTTCAATTTGACTAAAGATTGATGCTACGGCTATCGAATATATTATCTTTCGTTACTTTTGAAATGAAACACTTGCCCGGAATGTGCTTCCATCGTTGTCGAAGTGAAGTGCTTGAGATAAAGGAACGAGATTCTAGTTTAATATGATGCAATCGACTGTTTTTAAATCGCACCTTTATTACTGAAATGTTAAATAAGATTTATACTTACAAGCAAGGAAGAAAGTTAAACACGATTTCTACTTAATGACAAGAAAGGTTAAACACAATTTATACTTACTGACAAGAAAGGTTAAACATGATTGATTTATACTTACTGACAAGAAAGGTTAAACACGATTTATACTTACTGACAAGAAAGGTTTAAAATGATTTATACTTACTGACAAGAAAGGTTTAAAATGATTTATACTTACTGACAAGAAAAGTTAAGCACGATTTATACTTATTGGTAATAAAGAAGGTTAAACACGAATTATACTTACTGACAAGAAAGGTTAAACATAATTTATACTTACTGACAAGAAAGGTTTAAAATGATTTATACTTACTGACAAGAAAAGTTAAGCACGATTTATACTTACTGACAAGAAAGTTTAACCACGATTTATACTTACTGACAAGAAAGGTTAAGCACGATTTATACTTACTGACAAGAAAGATTAAACATAATTTATACTTACTGACAAGAAAGGTTAAACACGATTTATACTTACTGACAAGAAAGGTTAAACAAAATTTATACTTACTGACAAGAAAGGTTAACCACGATTTATACTTACTGACAAGAAAGGTTAAACACGATTTATACTTACTGACAAGAAAGATTAAGCACGATTTATACTTACTGACAAGAAAGGTTAAGCACGATTTATACTTACTGACAAGAAAGGTTAAACACGATTTATACTTACTGACAAGAAAGGTTAAACATAATTTATACTTACTGACAAGAAAGGTTAACCACGATTTATACTTACTGACATGAAAGGTTAAACACGATTTATACTTACTGACAAGAAAGGTTAAACATAATTTATACTTACTGACAAGAAAGGTTAATCACGATTTATACTTACTGACAAGAAATGTTAAACACGATTTATACTTACTGACAAGAAAGGTTAAGCACGATTTATACTTACTGACAAGAAAGGTTAACCACGATTTATACTTACTGACAAGAAAGATTAAACATAATTTATACTTATTGACAAGAAAGGTTAAACACGATTTATACTTACTGACAAGAAAGGTTAAACATAATTTATACTTACTGACAAGAAAGGTTAACCACGATTTATACTTACTGACAAGAAAGATTAAACATAATTTATACTTACTGACAAGAAAGGTTAAACACGATTTATACTTACTGACAAGAAAGGTTAAACACGATTTATACTTATTGGTAAGAAAGAAATTTAAACACGATTCATGCTTACTGGCAAGAATGGTTAAACATGATTTATAATTACTGACAAGAAAGAAAGTTAAACAAGGTTTATACTTACTGACAAGAAAGGTTAAACATAATTTATACTTACTGACAAGAAAGGTTAAACACGATTTATACTTACTGACAAGAAAGGTTAAACATAATTTATACTTACTGACAAGAAAGGTTAACCACGATTTAAACTTACTGACAAGAAAGGTTAAACACGATTTATACTTACTGACAAGAAAGGTTAAGCACGATTTATACTTACTGACAAGAAAGGTTAATCACGATTTATACTTACTGACAAGAAAGGTTAAACACGATTTATACTTACTGACAAGAAAGGTTAAACATAATTTATACTTACTGACAAGAAAGGTTAACCACGATTTATACTTACTGACATGAAAGGTTAAACACGATTTATACTTACTGACAAGAAAGGTTAAACATAATTTATACTTACTGACAAGAAAGGTTAATCACGATTTATACTTACTGACAAGAAATGTTAAACACGATTTATACTTACTGACAAGAAAGGTTAAGCACGATTTATACTTACTGTCAAGAAAGGTTAACCACGATTTATACTTACTGACAAGAAAGATTAAACATAATTTATACTTATTGACAAGAAAGGTTAAACACGATTTATACTTACTGACAAGAAAGGTTAAACATAATTTATACTTACTGACAAGAAAGGTTAACCACGATTTATACTTACTGACAAGAAAGTTTAAACATAATTTATACTTACTGACAAGAAAGGTTAAACACGATTTATACTTGCTGACAAGAAAGGTTAAACACGATTTATACTTATTGGTAAGAAAGAAATTTAAACACGATTCATGCTTACTGGCAAGAAAGGTTAAACATAATTTATACTTACTGACAAGAAAGGTTAACCACGATTTATACTTACTGACAAGAAAGGTTAAACACGATTTATACTTATTGGTAAGAAAGAAATTTAAACACGATTCATGCTTACTGGCAAGAAAGGTTAACCACGATTTATACTTACTGACAAGAAAGGTTAATCACGATTTATACTTACTGACAAGAAATGTTAAACACGATTTATACTTACTGACAAGAAAGGTTAAGCACGATTTATACTTACTGACAAGAAAGGTTAACCACGATTTATACTTACTGACAAGAAAGATTAAACATAATTTGTACTTACTGACAAGAAAGGTTAAACACGATTTATACTTACTGACAAGAAAGGTTAAACACGATTTATACTTACTGACAAGAAAGAAATTTAAACACGATTCATGCTTACTGGCAAGAAAGGTTAAACATGATTTATAATTACTGACAAGAAAAAAAGTTAAACACGATTTATACTTACTGACATGAAAGGTTAAACACGATGTAAACTTACTGACAAGAAAGATTAAACATAATTTATACTTACTGACAAGAAAGAAAGTTAAACACGATTTATATTTACTGGCAAGAAAGAAAGTTAAACACGATTTATATTTACTGGCAAGAAAGAAAGTTAAACACGATTTATATTTACTGGCAAGAAAGAAAGTCAAACACGATTTATATTTACTGGCAAGAAAGAAAGATAAACACGATTTATACTTACTGACAAGACAGTTTAAACACGATTTATACTTACTGACAAGAAATATAATTGAAATAAAACCGATGAACGGTAATACAGATCGAGCCATGCTGCGTTGAAAATGTGTACCTTGTAACATTTCCTAGTTAACTTTCAATGAACACTAGCTGAACAAGTCCTACCTCTTGCTGTGGCTGTGAAGTCTATTTATTGTACAACTTTGGGATTAATGTTTTATTTAAACTACTTTGGTTATTGCTACTACGTCGAATTCAGTAGTTACTTTAACAATAATTTTAAAAAGTGGCAACATGGTTGCGATTCATGAATGGTTTAGACGGTGCGGAATTTTATAAATATATCGTGAGCAGTTGTGTAGAGGAAAGCATTGAATTAATTAATTATTTGGGCTGATTAAACATATTAGAACAGTATAAGTACGGTGTACCATTATGGTCAGGATTAGTCATTCAAAGAGAGACTGCAGATCAAGCATGCATAAAACAAATAACCGTATTCCATTCATCATCATCAAGTATCGGGCCTACTGGCGTAGGTGATCATGTCTCTCCACAACTTTCGATCTCGGCAGCTATTTATCATTTCTGTTGTTGACCTTCTGCCAAGGCATTCTCTTAAGCTGTCTGTTATTTTTTTTCTCTTTGCTTACATCTATCTCTTCGTCCCTCAATTTTTCCAGTTGTTGCAATATATTCCAGTTGTTCTCTTCTCATTACATGGTGAAAAAATGATGATTGTTTCTTCCTAATATTGGAAATTAGCTCTCTTTTTGCTTTGACCTCTCTCAGAACATTTCATATATAATATATATATATATATATAATATATAATATATCGTATTTCATGAGAATACACAAATAGACGTGTGGACTGCTAAGGATTCTGACTAAAAAAAATAATGGACGAAATTATTCTAAATAAAGAAATGTAGAGGTAAGTATAATTTTAGACAGGGAACAACTTCAAAACGGAAAAGAAAATATTACGAGAGATAATTCAAAATAGAATAATGGGAAGAACATGATTAATAAACATATAATCTAAGGCGTAATGGCGAAACAGAACGTTGATAATAATATATAATTGTAATATTGTCCAATGGTATGTAGCGTGATTCTTGAAAAAAAAAAAAAGTTAACATCTGCGACCCCTACTAAAGCGACAGACAACCGAATGTTTATAAAGTGAGTATCATGCCGTAAATAAAATAAAGCCGTTGATGCCACATAAAGATCATCACCATCTTCAAGTACCGGGCCTGCTGGCGTAGGTGATCATGTCTCTCCACAACTTTCGATCTCGGTTGCTAATTATCATTTCTGTTGTCGACCTTCTGCCAAGCCATTCTCTTAAGCTGTCTGTTATTTTTTCTCTTTGCTTCCCTCTATCTCTTCGTCCCTCAATTTTTCCAGTTGTTGCAATATATTCCAGTTGTTCTCTTCTCATTACATGGCCAAAAATGATGATTGTTTCTTCCTAATATTGGAAATTGGCTTCCATTTTGCTTTGACCTCTCTCAGAACATCTTCATTACTCTTTTTAGCTGTCCATGGTACTCTCAACATTCTTATGCAAAACCACATTTCTACATACTCCAGTGATTTTCTTGTATGTTATCCTATTGTCCATGATTCGCATCCATATGTTAAGACTGGCTCTACGTAACATTTAAGAATTGTTTTCTTGCTTCTATTATCAAAAATGGATTGCATAGTATTTTCCTCATTTTTGGAAAGCTGCTTTTGTCTGAGCCATTCTGCATCTCACCTCTTTTGTACATCTTCCGTCTGAGGTTAACAAAGTTCCCAAATATTTAAAGATAAAGATAGTTATCTTCAAATAGTTCACTACACTTGGTCATTGCAAAACGTAAGTGGTGAAATAAGAAAAATAAAATAAAAAAATAAAAAAGTTAACAATAATAGCAATAAACAAGCCATGATGGTGTTGTTTAATTTAGGAATATTTCATCATCATCATTGAGTGCCGTCTCCGCAACGAAGGTTGGCTACCATGGAGCGCCATTCTGCTCTATCTCTTGCTTTGATGGTGCAGGTTGTCATCGGTTGATTTGTCCATCTTTTGATGTTACTCGTCCATGTTAATCTTGGTCTGACTCTGCCACTTTTACCTTGTATTTTCCCCTCCAGGATCACTTTCAGTAGGCTGTTGTGTCTTTTAACATGGCCTAAGAATCGCATTTGTCTTGTTCTAATTGTGTTCAGAAGTTCTCTTTTCATTTTTAGTTGTTTTAAGACTTCGTCGTTTGTTTTCTTTTCCTTCCATCCAATTCTACCTATTCTTCTATATATCCACATTTCAAAGGCTTCAATTCTCTGTTCTGTTTTCTTGTCTAATGTCCATGTTTCAGCACCATATAGGAATATTGAGAAGATGTAACATTTTGCTATTCTTTGTTTTAGCTCTGGTGTTATTTGTTTTGATGTGAGTATGCCCTTCATGACATTAAAATTACTTTTTGCCATTCCTATTCTTTTGTTTATTTCAGTTGTACATTTTCCATCACTGGTTATAGTATGTCCAAGGTAGTTATAGTTCTGAACTGTCTCCAGGTCTATTCCATCAATTTTGATATCCACTTGTGGGTTTTGAGTATTTTCTTTGTTTATGATCATAGTTTTAGTCTTTTTGATATTCATATCTAGTCCATATTTTTTGCTTGTCGTGTTTATTTCATTAAGTAATTGTTGTAGGTCTTTAGGAATATTTAACGTTTCCTTAAAACAAAAATACAGTCATTGAGAAATTAATGATAAAGGTCAACACAAAAACATGGCTCAATACATATCGCAGAATGAATCAAATCAGCAATTTTTTTAGGCACGTGATGAAGCGAAGGCAACTAAAACAGTAAGGTAAAGTAAAGAGCCCTGTAACGGCAAGTGACGTACAGGGAATATGGTGTTAGTGACCATAATTTGTTCAGACCTTCAGCATATAATTTGTATGGTGATGTGGTTGGTATTACGCCCGTGCCGCTTCACTTTCCAACAAATGAAGTCGATAACCATTTAAGTCTAGGTGAACCCGGAAGCCGTCGACCAGGATTGAAAGCGACCTCTTGTCCTTTGTAGTCCAGTTTATTAACAGCTGAGCTATCGCGGCTCCATAACTGAAACAGGCTAGAGCGTATATTTAAAAGAATTCATGGCCGAATTAATGATGACATAATAAACAATTTGGCGTTACCCGCTATCACTCACAATAATCTACCGCGTGGAGCTTCCACTGTGAGAGGAGAAATAAATAGAGTCTATGTTACCTGCCACGCATGTCATAAGAGGAGACTAAGGAGGTTTGTATTCGTCGTCTGTGCAGTCGAGCTGGACGTGGAGTGACCTTGTCAAATGGAATTACCGATATATTTGTTAAAATGTTGTGGCAAGTAGTGGAGCGGATATGGGGGATTCCTGACTGCAATGACAATTTCCATAAATAGAAAATAATAGACTAGAATATAACTAACAAAAACCTACTGGGCAAAATGAGAGGCAAACGAAGCAGAGGCAAACTACAGCTGACTGTCAATATAAGTAGTTCGACAGGAAAACCTATGTCAACATGCACCATCAAAGCAAGACACAAGGAAAACTGACACTCAAAGATAGCAAACATTCACTAAGAGGAGACAACACAAGATGATGATGATAAGATCAACAAATCAATGTATACATGCCTTTAGTAAGTAAGTAAAGCACCCCCGTCACGGCAAGTGGCGTATAGGGAAATATGGTGTTAGTGACATTATATTTAACAGACCTTCAGCACATGATTTTTGGGGTAATGTGGTCGGTATTACGCCCGTGCTGCTTTACTTTCTCAGAAAAAAATCCGGTACCCATTTAAGGCTGGGTGAACCCGGAAGCCGTCGGTTGGGATCGAACCCTACCCCTTGTCCTTTGTAGTCCAGTTTACTAACCACTGAACTATCACGGCGCCCAATACATACATTTGCAGAAAAATATTCGTGAAAAAAACAAAGTCGCCACATTCTGTCCACACAAGCCGTTTTAAAACTAACAAAAATGGCATTGGTGGAGCTCCATATATCGATTGATCCTAACTTCCGGCTTACCACAACAGTACTCATTCATTGTGGAAAGAATGTATGTGAGTTTGTGATTACGTTGGAAATCCTTATATCACTCTAGAGCGAGAACAAATAAACGACATTACATTTTAATATGCTCTCAATCACAACCTGTATAGTTGCACGCCTTCTTTGTTCTCTCTTCATCATCATCATTATCATCCTTTGCAATACCGGTTGGCGTAGGCGATCATGCCCTTCCACAATCTTCTATCCACCGTAGTAAAGTAAGTAAAGAGCCCCGTAACGCCAAGTGGCGTATAGGAAATAAGGTGTTAGTAACCATAATTTGTTCAGACCTTCAGCATATAATTTTTATGGTGATATGGTCGGAATTACGCCCGTGCTGCTTTAATTTCCCAGAAAAATATCCGGTACCCATCAAAGCTGGGTAAACCTAAAAGCCGCGGATCAGGATCGAACCATCTTGTCCTTTGTAGTCTAATTCACTAACCACTGAGCTATCGTCGCTCCCTTCTATCCACCGGACATCGTAGCAATTCTCTGATTGACTGTTTCCCATAATATCAACCTAGACAGTATAGTATTTGATCTCTTTGTCGTCCGCGATCTCTCTTACTAGAGTTGCTCCTCAAGCTTTGCCAGTTGTAATCAAGTATTCCAACTTTTATTGTTTACGATGAATGATGATATCGTATGCCAGGGAACAGTTGGCTGTGTTCATTTTCTGCACAATTTCGCCATATGTCTTTTGGCGTGTGCTGAGACTGCTACGATGGGGACTACAGTTACCTTTCTTTGTTTGGGAGATGAGATATATTAATTCAGTTGATTGCACTGGCACGGCCGGTTGAACAATTATCGATTTTAATTCGTTTTCAGTGATGCTAAAAAAAACTCGGTGGTTCACAATCCTTTTGTGTGTGGGCATATATCCTTCAGAAAGAGACAATCCTTTTGTGTGTGGGCATATATCCTTCAGAAAGAGACAATCCTTTTGTGTGTGGGCATATATCCTTCAGAAAGAGACAATCCTTTTGTGTGTGGGCATATATCCTTCAGAAAGAGACAATCCTTTTGTGTGTGGGCATATATCCTTCAGAAAGAGACAATCCTTTTGTGTGTGGGCATATATCCTTCAGAAAGAGACAATCCTTTTGTGTGTGGGCATATATCCTTCAGAAAGAGACAATCCTTTTGTGTGTGGGCATATATCCTTCAGAAAGAGACAATCCTTTTGTGTGTGGGCATATATCCTTCAGAAAGAGACAATCCTTTTGTGTGTGGGAATATATCCTTCAGAAAGAGACAATCCTTTTGTGTGTGGGCATATATCCTTCAGAAAGAGACAATCCTTTTGTGTGTGGGCATATATCCTTCAGAAAGAGACAATCCTTTTGTGTGTGGGCATATATCCTTCAGAAAGAGACAATCCTTTTGTGTGTGGGCATATATCCTTCAGAACGAGACAATCCTTTTGTGTGTGGGCATATATCCTTCAGAAAGAGACAATCCTTTTGTGTGTGGGAATATATCCTTCAGAAAGAGACAATCCTTTTGTGTGTGGGCATATATCCTTCAGAAAGAGACAATCCTTTTGTGTGTGGGCATATATCCTTCAGAAAGAGACAATCCTTTTGTGTGTGGGCATATATCCTTCAGAACGAGACAATCCTTTTGTGTGTGGGCATATATCCTTCAGAAAGAGACAATCCTTTTGTGTGTGGGAATATATCCTTCAGAAAGAGACAATCCTTTTGTGTGTGGGCATATATCCTTCAGAAAGAGACAATCCTTTTGTGTGTGGGCATATATCCTTCAGAACGAGACAATCCTTTTGTGTGTGGGCATATATCCTTCAGAAAGAGACAATCCTTTTGTGTGTGGGCATATATCCTTCAGAAAGAGACAATCCTTTTGTGTGTGGGCATATATCCTTCAGAACGAGACAATCCTTTTGTGTGTGGGCATATATCCTTCAGAAAGAGACAATCCTTTTGTGTGTGGGCATATATCCTTCAGAAAGAGACAATTCTTTTGTGTGTGGGCATATATCCTTCAGAAAGAGACAATCCTTTTGTGTGTGGGCATATATCCTTCAGAAAGAGACAATCCTTTTGTGTGTGGGCATATATCCTTCAGAAAGAGACAATCCTTTTGTGTGTGGGAATATATCCTTCAGAAAGAGACAATCCTTTTGTGTGTGGGCATATATCCTTCAGAAAGAGACAATACTTTTGTGTGTGGGCGTATATCCTTCAGAAAGAGACAATCCTTTTGTGTGTGGGCATATATCCTTCAGAAAGAGACAATCATTGTGTGTGTGTGGACATATATCCTTCAGAAAGAGACAATCATTGTGTGTGTGTGGACATATATCCTTCAGAAAGAGACAATCATTGTGTGTGTGTGGGCATATATCCTTCAGAAAGAGACAATCCTTGTCTGCCTTGTCTTTAAGTGGAAAATAAATCACCAATGACGAACATAGGCAATCTCAACAGGAGACAGTCATTGGATGTGAAATCTAATCATCGGTTTCAGTATTTGTGATGTCTCGAAGGTCAGTAATAGTTTACCTTTTAACTTAGTTCCTGGGGCGACACGGATCTGAAGAGAACAGATAAGTCCCTCTGCCACTGCCTTAAGCCAGTTTGTCTTTAAACTGTCCAAACTAGAAATGATTCATTGACGTCATCATCACCATGTGCCATACCGGTTGGTGCAGGCTATCATGTCATTCCACAATCTTCTATCTACAGTGAAAAATATCAGTTCTGTTGTTGACTTTTTATGTGCCATGATACCAAACTATCCAGTATTTTCTATATTTGTCGTCCGCGATCTCTCTTTCCATTTATTGTGCCAGTTGTAACCAAGTATTCCAACTTTCTTCTTCTCATGATGTGCCCAAAAAATGTTGGTTGTTTCTTTCTGATGTTTTTTAGGAGCTCCCTTTTTTTTGTTGGCCTCTGAGAATTTCCTCATTTGTCTTTTTAGCTGTCCATGGAACTTTCAACATTCTTCTGAGAAATCGCAATTCTGAGGCATCTAATCGGCTTTTCATTTGTTTATCTATTGTCCATGAGTCGTTTCCATAGGTCAGAATTGGTTCTATATAGCACCGATGAACTCTCTTTCTCACTTCTATTGACATAGATTTGTTACATAAGATATTTTTCATTTTCTGAAATGCTATTTTTGCCTGAGCTATTCTGCTTTTTATTCCTGTGGTGCATAATCCATCAGATGTTTTTATTGTGTCCAAGTATTTGACACGTTGCACTTGTTTCAGATTTGTTTTGTTTATTTTTATTTAAAAAAAAAAAAGTAAAGTACCCCTGCCACGCCAAGTGGCGTATAGGGAATATAGTGTTAGTGACCATAAATTTTACACACCTTCAGGACATTACTTTTGGGGGTAATGTTGTCGGTATTACGCCCGTGCCGCTTCACTTTCCCAGAAAAAAATCCGGTACCCATTTAAGGCTGGGTGAACCGGAAGCCGTCGTTTGGGTTCGAACCCAACCCCTTGTCCTTTGTAGTCCAGGTCACTAACCACTGAGCTATCAAGGCTCCTGTTTATTTTTATGATTGACGTCACATACCCAGCCATTTCAAGCAATGAACTAAACGCTGAAGCTCCGACCGTGATTACAGTTCACAGACATTCCTTTATAATTTAATGACCGTTACTTATAAAATAAACTAGCAGCGTAGGCACAATGATGTAACAACACTTGAAACTATTTCTCTCGCAAATTTCAACTATTTCATATTTAGCTATATATTTTATTGTTGCACTCAGAATACGCCCAACAATGACATTGTGAATTAGGATGTCTAGTCGCTAGTGACATTTGTTCGGAACTGCCATTGTCGCGTTTGTTGGGTGCAGCATGGTTTTCTTTATGATATGTGTTATGGTTCTGATGCCATTTCTTACTAATGCCAGTAAGTATGAATTGTTTTGAAACATAACCGTATTTGCATTGTTTAATTTAGAATAAACACTTCTTGTGATTTCTCACAGTCCAATAATAACATACAGGGGCAGACACTTCTTGTGATTTCTCACAGTCCAATAATAACATCAAAAGGCAGACATTTCTTTTGCTTTCTCACAGTCCAATAATAACATTCAGGGCCAGACACTTCTTGTGATTTCTCACAGTGCAATAATAACGTTAAGGGGCAGACACTTCTTTTGATTTCTCACAGTCCAATAATAACGTTCAGGGACAGACATTTCTTTTGATTTCTTACAGTCCAATAATAACGTTCAGGGGCAGACACTTCTTTTGATTTCTCACAGTCCAATAATAACGTTCAGGGGCAGACACTTCTTTTTGATTTCTCACACCATTAATAACATTCAGAAGCAGACACTTCTTTTGATTTCTTACAATCCATTAATAACATTTAGGGGCAGACACTTCTTTTGATTTCTCACAATCCATTAATAACATTTAGGGGCAGACACTTCTTTTGATTTCTCACAATCCATTAATAACATCAGAAGCAGACACTCCTTTTGATTTCTCACAATCCATTAATAACATTCAGAAGCAGACACTTCTTTTGATTTCTCACAATCCATAATAACATCAGAAGAAGACATTTCTTTTGATTTCTCACAATCCATTAATAACATTTAGGGGCAGACACTTCTTTTGATTTCTCACAATCCATTAATAACATTTAGGGGCATACACTTCTTGTGATTTCTCACATTCCAAAAATAACATTTAGGGGCATACACTTCTTGTGATTTCTCACATTCCAAAAAAAAACATTTTGGAACATACACTTCTTGTGATTTCTCACATTCCAAAAATAACATTTAGGGGCATACACTTCTTGTGATTTCTCGCAATCCAATAATAACACCAAGGGGCCGACTCTTCTTTTCATTTCTCACAATCCAATAATAACATTTAGGGAAGACACTTCTTTTGATTTCTCACAATCCAATAATAACATTTAGGGGAAGACACTTCTTTTGATTTCTCACAATCCAATAATAACATTTAGGGGAAGACACTTCTTTTACTTTCTCACAATCCAATAATAACATTTAGGGGAAGACACTTCTTTTGATTTCTCACAATCCAATAATAACATTTAGGGGCAGACACTTCTTTTAATTTCTCACAATCCAATAATAACATTTAGGGGAAGACACTTCTTTTGATTTCTCACAATCCATTAATAACATTCAGAAGCAGACACTTCTTTTGATTTCTCACAATCCATTAATAACATTCAGAAGCAGACACTTCTTTTGATTTCTCACAATCCATTAATAACATTCAGAAGCAGACACTTCTTTTGATTTCTCACAATCCATTAATAACATTCAGAAGCAGACACTTCTTTTGATTTCTTACAATCCATTAATAACATTTAGGGGCAGACACTTCTTTTGATTTCACACAATCCAATAATAACATTTAGGGGCAGACACTTCTATTGATTTCTCACAATCCAATAATAACATTTAGGGGCAGACACTTCTTTTGATTTCTCACAATCCAATAATAGCATTTAGGGGCAGACACTTCTTTTGATTTCACACAATCCAATAATAACATCAACGGGCAGACACTTCTTTTGATTTCTCACAATCCAATAATAACATTTAGGGGCAGAACTTCTTTTGATTTCACACTATCCAATAATAACATCAAGGGGCAGACACTTCTTTTGATTTCTCACAATCCATTAATAACATTCAGAAGCAGACACTTCTTTTGATTTCTCACAATCCATTAATAACATTCAGAAGCAGACACTTCTTTTGATTTCTCACAATCCATTAATAACATTTAGGGGCAGACACTTCTTTTGATTTCTCACAATCCATTAATAACATTCAGAAGCAGACACTTCTTTTGATTTCTCACAATCCATTAATAACATTTAGGGGCAGACACTTCTTTTGATTTCTCACAATCCATTAATAACATTTAGGGGCAGACACTTCTTTTGATTTCACACAATCCAATAATAACATTTAGGGGCAGACACTTCTTTTGATTTCTCACAATCCAATAATAACATTTAGGGGCAGACACTTCTTTTGATTTCTCACAATCCAATAATAACATTTAGGGGCAGACACTTCTTTTGACTTCTCACAATCCATTAATAACATCAAGAGGCAGACACTTCTTTTGATTTCTCACAGTCCATTACTAACGTTCAGGTGCAGACACTTCTTTTGATTTCTCACAGTACAATAATAACATCAAGGGGAAGACATTTCTTTTGATTTATGACAGTCCATTAATAACATTTAGGGGCATACACTTCTTGTGATTTCTCACATTCCAAAAATAACATTTAGGGGCATACACTTCTTGTGATTTCTCACATTCCAAAAAAAAACATTTTGGAACATACACTTCTTGTGATTTCTCACATTCCAAAAATAACATTTAGGGGCATACACTTCTTGTGATTTCTCGCAATCCAATAATAACACCAAGGGGCCGACTCTTCTTTTCATTTCTCACAATCCAATAATAACATTTAGGGGAAGACACTTCTTTTGATTTCTCACAATCCAATAATAACATTTAGGGGAAGACACTTCTTTTGATTTCTCACAATCCAATAATAACATTTAGGGGAAGACACTTCTTTTACTTTCTCACAATCCAATAATAACATTTAGGGGAAGACACTTCTTTTGATTTCTCACAATCCAATAATAACATTTAGGGGCAGACACTTCTTTTAATTTCTCACAATCCAATAATAACATTTAGGGGAAGACACTTCTTTTAATTTCTCACAATCCAATAATAACATCAAGGGGCAGACACTTCTTTTGATTTCTCACAATCCATTAATAACATCAAGGGGCAGACACTTCTTTTGATTTCTCACAATCCATTAATAACATTCAGAAGCAGACACTTCTTTTGATTTCTCACAATCCATTAATAACATTCAGAAGCAGACACTTCTTTTGATTTCTCACAATCCATTAATAACATTCAGAAGCAGACACTTCTTTTGATTTCTCACAATCCATTAATAACATTCAGAAGCAGACACTTCTTTTGATTTCTTACAATCCATTAATAACATTTAGGGGCAGACGCTTCTTTTGATTTCACACAATCCATTAATAACATTTAGGGGCAGACACTTCTATTGATTTCTCACAATCCAATAATAACATTTAGGGGCAGACACTTCTTTTGATTTCTCACAATCCAATAATAACATTTAGGGGCAGACACTTCTTTTGATTTCACACAATCCAATAATAACATCAACGGGCAGACACTTCTTTTGATTTCTCACAATCCAATAATAACATTTAGGGGCAGAACTTCTTTTGATTTCACACAATCCAATAATAACATCAAGGGGCAGACACTTCTTTTGATTTCTCACAATCCATTAATAACATTCAGAAGCAGACACTTCTTTTGATTTCTCACAATCCATTAATAACATTCAGAAGCAGAAACTTCTTTTGATTTCTCACAATCCATTAATAACATTTAGGGGCAGACACTTCTTTTGATTTCTCACAATCCATTAATAACATTCAGAAGCAGACACTTCTTTTGATTTCTCACAATCCATTAATAACATTCAGAAGCAGACACTTCTTTTGATTTCTCACAATCCATTAATAACATTCAGAAGCAGACACTTCTTTTGATTTCTCACAATCCATTAATAACATTCAGAAGCAGACACTTCTTTTGATTTCTCACAATCCATTAATAACATTCAGAAGCAGACACTTCTTTTGATTTCTTACAATCCATTAATAACATTTAGGGGCAGACACTTCTTTTGATTTCTCACAATCCATTAATAACATTTAGGGGCAGACACTTCTTTTGATTTCTCACAATCCATTAATAACATTCAGAAGCAGACACTCCTTTTGATTTCTCACAATCCATTAATAACATTCAGAAGCAGACACTTCTTTTGATTTCTCACAATCCATTAATAACATTCAGAAGCAGACACTTCTTTTGATTTCTCACAATCCATTAATAACATTTAGGGGCAGACACTTCTTTTGATTTCTCACAATCCATTAATAACATTTAGGGGCATACACTTCTTGTGATTTCTCACATTCCAAAAATAACATTTAGGGGCATACACTTCTTGTGATTTCTCACATTCCAAAAAAAAACATTTTGGAACATACACTTCTTGTGATTTCTCACATTCCAAAAATAACATTTAGGGGCATACACTTCTTGTGATTTCTCGCAATCCAATAATAACACCAAGGGGCCGACTCTTCTTTTCATTTCTCACAATCCAATAATAACATTTAGGGGAAGACACTTCTTTTGATTTCTCACAATCCAATAATAACATTTAGGGGAAGACACTTCTTTTGATTTCTCACAATCCAATAATAACATTTAGGGAAGACACTTCTTTTACTTTCTCACAATCCAATAATAACATTTAGGGGAAGACACTTCTTTTGATTTCTCACAATCCAATAATAACATTTAGGGGCAGACACTTCTTTTAATTTCTCACAATCCAATAATAACATTTAGGGGAAGACACTTCTTTTGATTTCTCACAATCCATTAATAACATTCAGAAGCAGACACTTCTTTTGATTTCTCACAATCCATTAATAACATTCAGAAGCAGACACTTCTTTTGATTTCTCACAATCCATTAATAACATTCAGAAGCAGACACTTCTTTTGATTTCTCACAATCCATTAATAACATTCAGAAGCAGACACTTCTTTTGATTTCTCACAATCCATTAATAACATTCAGAAGCAGACACTTCTTTTGATTTCTTACAATCCATTAATAACATTTAGGGGCAGACACTTCTTTTGATTTCTCACAATCCATTAATAACATTTAGGGGCAGACACTTCTTTTGATTTCTCACAATCCATTAATAACATTCAGAAGCAGACACTCCTTTTGATTTCTCACAATCCATTAATAACATTCAGAAGCAGACACTTCTTTTGATTTCTCACAATCCATTAATAACATTCAGAAGCAGACACTTCTTTTGATTTCTCACAATCCATTAATAACATTTAGGGGCAGACACTTCTTTTGATTTCTCACAATCCATTAATAACATTTAGGGGCATACACTTCTTGTGATTTCTCACATTCCAAAAATAACATTTAGGGGCATACACTTCTTGTGATTTCTCACATTCCAAAAAAAAACATTTTGGAACATACACTTCTTGTGATTTCTCACATTCCAAAAATAACATTTAGGGGCATACACTTCTTGTGATTTCTCGCAATCCAATAATAACACCAAGGGGCCGACTCTTCTTTTCATTTCTCACAATCCAATAATAACATTTAGGGGAAGACACTTCTTTTGATTTCTCACAATCCAATAATAACATTTAGGGGAAGACACTTCTTTTGATTTCTCACAATCCAATAATAACATTTAGGGGAAGACACTTCTTTTACTTTCTCACAATCCAATAATAACATTTAGGGGAAGACACTTCTTTTGATTTCTCACAATCCAATAATAACATTTAGGGGCAGACACTTCTTTTAATTTCTCACAATCCAATAATAACATTTAGGGGAAGACACTTCTTTTGATTTCTCACAATCCATTAATAACATTCAGAAGCAGACACTTCTTTTGATTTCTCACAATCCATTAATAACATTCAGAAGCAGACACTTCTTTTGATTTCTCACAATCCATTAATAACATTCAGAAGCAGACACTTCTTTTGATTTCTCACAATCCATTAATAACATTCAGAAGCAGACACTTCTTTTGATTTCTTACAATCCATTAATAACATTTAGGGGCAGACACTTCTTTTGATTTCACACAATCCAATAATAACATTTAGGGGCAGACACTTCTATTGATTTCTCACAATCCAATAATAACATTTAGGGGCAGACACTTCTTTTGATTTCTCACAATCCAATAATAACATTTAGGGGCAGACACTTCTTTTGATTTCACACAATCCAATAATAACATCAACGGGCAGACACTTCTTTTGATTTCTCACAATCCAATAATAACATTTAGGGGCAGAACTTCTTTTGATTTCACACAATCCAATAATAACATCAAGGGGCAGACACTTCTTTTGATTTCTCACAATCCATTAATAACATTCAGAAGCAGACACTTCTTTTGATTTCTCACAATCCATTAATAACATTCAGAAGCAGACACTTCTTTTGATTTCTCACAATCCATTAATAACATTTAGGGGCAGACACTTCTTTTGATTTCTCACAATCCATTAATAACATTCAGAAGCAGACACTTCTTTTGATTTCTCACAATCCATTAATAACATTTAGGGGCAGACACTTCTTTTGATTTCTCACAATCCATTAATAACATTTAGGGGCAGACACTTCTTTTGATTTCACACAATCCAATAATAACATTTAGGGGCAGACACTTCTTTTGATTTCTCACAATCCAATAATAACATTTAGGGGCAGACACTTCTTTTGATTTCTCACAATCCAATAATAACATTTAGGGGCAGACACTTCTTTTGACTTCTCACAATCCATTAATAACATCAAGAGGCAGACACTTCTTTTGATTTCTCACAGTCCATTACTAACGTTCAGGTGCAGACACTTCTTTTGATTTCTCACAGTACAATAATAACATCAAGGGGAAGACATTTCTTTTGATTTGTGACAGTCCATTAATAACATTTAGGGGCATACACTTCTTGTGATTTCTCACATTCCAAAAATAACATTTAGGGGCATACACTTCTTGTGATTTCTCACATTCCAAAAAAAAACATTTTGGAACATACACTTCTTGTGATTTCTCACATTCCAAAAATAACATTTAGGGGCATACACTTCTTGTGATTTCTCGCAATCCAATAATAACACCAAGGGGCCGACTCTTCTTTTCATTTCTCACAATCCAATAATAACATTTAGGGGAAGACACTTCTTTTGATTTCTCACAATCCAATAATAACATTTAGGGGAAGACACTTCTTTTGATTTCTCACAATCCAATAAATTACATTTAGGGGAAGACACTTCTTTTACTTTCTCACAATCCAATAATAACATTTAGGGGAAGACACTTCTTTTGATTTCTCACAATCCAATAATAACATTTAGGGGCAGACACTTCTTTTGATTTCTCACAATCCAATAATAACATTTAGGGGAAGACACTTCTTTTAATTTCTCACAATCCAATAATAACATCAAGGGGCAGACACTTCTTTTGATTTCTCACAATCCATTAATAACATCAAGGGGCAGACACTTCTTTTGATTTCTCACAATCCATTAATAACATTCAGAAGCAGACACTTCTTTTGATTTCTCACAATCCATTAATAACATTCAGAAGCAGACACTTCTTTTGATTTCTCACAATCCATTAATAACATTCAGAAGCAGACACTTCTTTTGATTTCTCACAATCCATTAATAACATTCAGAAGCAGACACTTCTTTTGATTTCTTACAATCCATTAATAACATTTAGGGGCAGACACTTCTTTTGATTTCACACAATCCAATAATAACATTTAGGGGCAGACACTTCTATTGATTTCTCACAATCCAATAATAACATTTAGGGGCAGACACTTCTTTTGATTTCTCACAATCCAATAATAACATTTAGGGGCAGACACTTCTTTTGATTTCACACAATCCAAAAATAACATCAACGGGCAGACACTTCTTTTGATTTCTCACAATCCAATAATAACATTTAGGGGCAGAACTTCTTTTGATTTCACACAATCCAATAATAACATCAAGGGGCAGACACTTCTTTTGATTTCTCACAATCCATTAATAACATTCAGAAGCAGACACTTCTTTTGATTTCTCACAATCCATTAATAACATTCAGAAGCAGACACTTCTTTTGATTTCTCACAATCCATTAATAACATTTAGGGGCAGACACTTCTTTTGATTTCTCACAATCCATTAATAACATTCAGAAGCAGACACTTCTTTTGATTTCTCACAATCCATTAATAACATTTAGGGGCAGACACTTCTTTTGATTTCTCACAATCCATTAATAACATTTAGGGGCAGACACTTCTTTTGATTTCACACAATCCAATAATAACATTTAGGGGCAGACACTTCTTTTGATTTCTCACAATCCAATAATAACATTTAGGGGCAGACACTTCTTTTGATTTCTCACAATCCAATAATAACATTTAGGGGCAGACACTTCTTTTGACTTCTCACAATCCATTAATAACATTTAGGGGCAGACACTTCTTTTGATTTCTCACAATCCTTTAATAACATTTAGGGACAGAAATTTCTTTTGATTTCTCACAATCCATTAATAACATCAAGACAGAGGAAATCCTAGACGTAATCAAATATGCACCACGAAATAAAGCACCGATGGTAGATAACATACCAGTTGAAAATATTACAGCTGCAGGAGAAGCAGGAGTTACTTGGCTGCACAGAATATTCAGTGCAGCATGGCATCAACAAAAAGAATCAGAAGACTGGCAACATGCAATTATCGTACCAAAATGAAGAAAAAATAAAGGTAGTAAGAGAGAGTGCAATCAATGTATTGGTATATTACTTCTCAGCCATGTCGGAAAGTTATACGCCAAAATTGTGGAAAACAGGGCTGAGACAAAAAATAGAACTACAGTAAAGCCATTCTCAAATGAGGTTCCGAAAAAAAAAACATTGAATGTAGTGACGCTCTATGCACCTTAAAACAGTTTGCAGAAAAGACGATATAACACAATCAAAATGTATACATAGCTTTCATTGATCAGGAAAAATCATTTGACAGAGTAAAAAGAGAACATCTGTGAGAGATAAAGGTAAAGTACGAGACTTGAACCAGCGTCTTAGCACGCGAGTTTACACCCATTTATGCTCGGCCGCTATCCAAAATTGTTCGGAGATTTCTGTACAGTGTAACCTCAAGCATCGAAACTCAGATGCGAAGCGACATTCCTCACCTTCTCAGGTTAATACCCTGGTACCCATTTCTGCCAACGGCTGGGTCGACCGTGGGAGTATTTTTTTTTTCCAACCATGAGTACAATTCACACTGCTCCCAGCGGGAATCGAACACGGGTTGTCCTAACGTCGGTGCTCCAGTCGGGTGGTTTTCCCAACTAGGCTGCCGTGGTCCCCTATGTGAGAGATACTAGCAACATCACAGGTACAAAATACACTATGAAAATCAACATCAACAGAAGAGAAGTCATGAATGTCGTTAAAAATAAACAGAACATTAACATAACTATAGAAGGCAGACAACTAAAACAAGTAGAAGAATTCAAATACCTAGGACGTTTAGTGACAAATGACAATTCACAAACAGCAGAGATGGAATCAAGATGCAAGAAAGCTTGTCAAATCATTGGACAGCTATCACCACTATTGTCCAACAAGGAAATAACTCTGGAGCCTAAACGGGTACTATACAATACAATCTTCATTCCAACGTTGTGTTAACAATGCCTATTCTGGAACCTAGATGAAAGAACAATAATAACAATAACTACTACCTAAATGAAATGTG
>JAVIAB010000159.1:58987042-59047042 GCA_032433765.1 Megaustenia siamemsis
GGATTTAAAGTAAAATTAAAGTAAAGAGCCCCCTTCACGCCAAGTGACGTAAATTTTACAGGCCACATGATTTTTGGGGTAATGTGGTCGGTATTACGCCCGTGTCGCTTCACTTTCCCAGAAAAAAATCCGATATCCATTTAATGCTGGGTGAAACCTGAAGCTGTCGGTTGGGATCGAAACCTACCCTTTATCCTTTGTAGTCCAGTTCACTAACCACTGAGCTATCGTGGCTCCCAGATAGGGATTTAGAGCGATGTAATTAATATCTGTGGGATACAATGTACATCTGGAGACAGTTCAGAGCTACAACTACCTTGGACTTACTATAATCAATGATGAAAAATGTAAAATTGAAATAAACAAAAGAATAGGTATGGCAAAAATTAATTTTAATGCCATGAAAAATATGCTAACAACAAAACAAATAACAGCAGGGCTGAAACTGAGAATAGCAAAATGTTACATCTTTTCAATATTCCTGTATGGCGCAGAAACATGGACATTAGATAAGAAAACATAACAGAAAACTGAAGCCTTTGAAATGTGGATTTATAGAAGATTAGGTAGAATTGGATGGAAAAACAAGAAAACAGACGATGAAGTTTTAAAACAACTAAAAATAAAAAGAGAACTACTAAACACAATTAGAGCAAGACAAATGAAATTTTTGGGGATATTAAATAAGACAACAGCCTAATAAAAGTAATATTGGAAGGGAAAATACAAGGTAGAAGAGGCAGAGGCAGACCAAGACTAACATCGACGAGTAAGATCAAAAGATGGACAAGTCAATATATGACAATCTGCACCATCAAAGCAAGAGACAGTGTGGAAAGGCGGTCCATGGTAGCCAACCTTCGTTGCGGAGACGGCACTCGATGATGATGAATCTATGTGGGCACACACTTTGGATCTCCTTGGAGATTTTATAAATATATTTGTCAAGAGCCCCGGGTGTCACAGACTGTGGTCCATTCTGTCTCAGAGGACAAGAAACGTCAAGAAACGGGAGATTATCTAAGGGAAGATGAGAGACAGGACGATGAAGGCAGAGATGGAAATGGCGCTTTAGGCGTAATGTAGAAATCTGTGTCTTGTAAGAGTTAATAGCAGTAACCACAATGGCGAATGAGCTCAGTGGTTAGTGAACTGGACTACAAAAGACAAGAGGTAGGGTTCGATCCCAACCGACGGCTTTCGGGTTCACCAAGCCTTAAATTGATACCGGATGGATATCAATATTAAATTGATACCGGATGGATATCAATAATAAATTGATACCGGATGGATATGAATAATAAATTGATACCGGATGGATATGAATAATAAATTGATACCGGATGGATATCAATAATAAATTGATACCGGATGGATATCAATAATAAATTGATACCGGATGGATATCAATAATAAATTGATACCGGATGGATATCAATATTAAACTGATACCGGATGGGTATCAATAATAAATTGATACCGGATGGATATGAATAATAAATTGATACCGGATGGATATCAATAATAAATTGATACCGGATGGATATCAATAATAAATTGATACCGGATGGATATCAATAATAAATTGATACCGGATGGATATCAATAATAAATTGATACCGGATGGATATCAATAATAAATTGATACCGGATGGATATCAATAATAACTTGATACCGGATGGATATCAATAATAAATTGATACCGGATGGATATCAATAATAAATTGATACCGAACGGGATGTGCCAAAGTCTCGTTTGTCGCCACCTACGTATTTAGCTTTCTGTCCGTATGGTACGTTGGGCGCATAACAGTGGAGAATTACATTACCAGATGTCATCCAACAAGCTTTGTGGTTATGTACACAAGGCGTTGCGCAAAGTATCGTGGTCATGTGCATTCTGGTCTTGTCGTTGTTGCTGTATATGGCCACTGCTGTTGCTGCTGAGGTAACGCCAAACGAGATAGGTCTTGAGAAATGTTTGCCAAGTCCAAGGATGATGTTCTTGCACATAATAACCTACTTTGACTTGGTAGTAACGTTGCTACTACCGCTGATCGCCATTACTGTCATGCTCTTCACGATCGTTCTGTCCATCATACACAAGTCCCGGTGGAAGAAGCTCAGTGGCCTGCCGATGCTGGAAGTTTCCGAGCTGAAACCGATCAACGATCCTAGATGGAGCTCAGTGCGAGCTAGCGCCCAGGTTCGTGTGGCTAGGCTGCTCTTTGCCTTGTCTCTGTCTAACATCATCATGAACGCACCCAGCCACGTGGCCAGACTATCTGATGCGGACTCAAAACTCAGGGGACATGAAATTGACATTCTCTGAAGGTCTTATCCGGCTGATCTTCCAGCACGTCAGCCACGCCCACCATGCCTGCAAGTTTTGGTCGTCAGTAGAAACTTTGCCAAGAACTTCAGACAAACTTTAATGGACGTTACCAAGTGTATATGTTAGTCGTGGCTTATATATTGGTGATTGTCTGTGCTAACCTTGGTTCATGCCTTTGTGTGTGTATGTGATAGCCATGGTTCCTATCTTGGTGGGTGTCTGTGGTAGCCATGACTAATATCTTGGTGGGTGTATGTGCTGGCCATGGCTCACATCTTGGTGTGTATCTGGGCTGGCCATGATTCATATCTTGGTGTATATCCGTGCTAGCCATGGCTCATATCTTGGTGGGTGTATGTGCTAGCCAAGGTTCATATCTTCATGTTTGTCTGTGCTGGCCATGGTTCATATCTTGGTGTATTTCCGTGCTAGCCATGGCTCATATCTTGATGTGTTTCAGTGCTAGTCATGGTTCATATCTTGGTGTGTTTCCGTGAAGTCATGGCTCATATCTTAATGTGTTTCTGTGCTAGCCATGGCTCATATCTTAGCTTGTGTGTGTGTGTGTGTGTGCTAGCCATGGCTCATATGTTGGCGTGTTTTCGTGTTAATCATGTCTCATATCTTTGTGTGTGTCTGTGTTTAGTCATATCTCATATCTTTGTGTGTATCTGTGTTAGTAATTTGTCATATATGTGTGCGTGCATGTCTGTGTTAGTCATATCTCATATCTTTGTGTGTTTGTGTTTAGTCATATCTCATATCTTTGTGTGTGCATGTCTATGTTAGTCATGTCTCATAACTTTGTGTGTTTGTGTTTAGTCATATCTCATATCTTTGTGTGTGCATGTCTATGTTAGTCATATCTCCGATCTTTGTGAGTGCATGTTTATGTTAGTCATCTCTCATATCTTTCTGTGTGCATGACTGTGTTTAGCCATATCTCATATTTTAGTGTGTGTATCTGTGTTAGTTATATATCATATTTTAGAGTGTGTCTGTGTTAGTCACGTTACACATCTTAGTGTGTGTGTCTGTGTTAGTCATATCTCATATCGTGGTGTGGGTCAATGTTAGTCATGCCTCATATCGTGTGCATGTCAGTGTTAGTCACATTTCATATCTTCTGTGTGCATGTCTGTGTTTAGTCACCTCTAGTGACTCGGGCAGATGGTGCTCGTAAACCTGGGAGGGCCGACCATCTACGGGTAGAATCCCTCTAAAGAAAAGACAATCTGCTGCCTTGCAGGAAGATTGGGGACAATCAAAGCTAAGGTAAGCAAACCAGAATAAAATGTTGGCTGAAATCGGATGCACTGGGCCACTGGCGCAGAACACAGTGCAACGTTTTAACAGGTCAGAAGAGGTTTAACAGGTTTTTAATCAGAGTGGATCTAACAGACTCTATTTATGATGTTCTGTCTGTGGGGTCGATCAATTCACTTAAACAGACAGCTGTCTTTATGTGAGAGTCTGGAATCCTACTTGATTGCGAATCTTGATCGCAGAGAGAGAGAGAGAGAGAACAGAGAAAATACTAGTGATAACTCTAGTAATATTATTATAACCATAGAGAAGAGGAAACAACGTATTTGATTTAAAACACAATAATCACTTAGACTGCAAGGGGCATGTATCGTGTATTAATCACATACAGTGACATTTACATTCTTATACAATTTGTGATAAAGAGAGAGAGAAATGATTACGGAAATACGCGCCATCTGTCATAATGTCGGAAATAAATGGATTTATAAAATGTGCCCTGCCAAGAATATATAGAACAAAAACAACTTAAATGGTTTGGCCACCTGGTCAGAATGAATCCATATCAATCACCATCAAGGGCGTTCTTCTCGAGAATGCATGGAAAAAGACCAAGAGGAAGACCCAGAAGAAGATGGATAGATGCAGTGACAGAGACATGTAACAACAAAGAAAATCACTAATTCAGACAGTTCGATCAGCTCAAGAACGACAAATGATATAAACCACGGCACCTTTTAGGTATCAGTGAAAAGAAGAAAGAAGAAGATAAAATGTGCAACATCTTTGAAGGGTACGACATTCGAGATTATTTTTAGATTTAAACGGATATTTGATTTTATTATTTAATAAAGATAAGCCCAAGAAGACATTTAACTGAAGTACTTTTGTTTTTCATTTCAGAAGTTGAAAGAAGCGAATCAAGAAACACGTCTCGAGAGAATTGTTCTACAGGAAAGATGGACATTTTGTTTCTTTTAAACGACGACCACGTTGAGCAGGGATTAAGTTATCAAATGGATGTTTTATATCCATTGATTTCTAGTATTGTACTATATTCCAACAAAACACTGTCCAATGTTATGTTTGCTGCAGTGTATGACAGGTTCTCAGCCCTTATTCCCAGCGTTAACGTAACATCTTGGCAATTCACTGGAACTTGTAAAAATATATACGGATTAAAATACACCACAAACAATAAACAAGAATTCAAGAACGTACAAGAGGCGCTAGATCTTAAAGCTCAATTTGTACAACGTTTATTTTCTGAGATGGCCGGAGTGCGGGAGAACGTGAGCCACGTGGCTGTGATATTTCTAGAAGGTTACAGTTCATCTCTAGGACAAGGTGTAAACGACCTCCCAGAATTAATGGAACAGCAACACAATGGCATTAGAATAATAATTGTCGTTACAGGAGGCAAGTATTTGCAGCAATCGTTAATCAAGTACCAATTTAGTACACGGACAACACTGGAATTCTACGTTAATATTTTATTTATGGAACTGTGTGGCCAGTGCATGCAGGGGTGGTTTCTTTTTGAACATAATGATGGAGCAGAATCTATGTCATGTTATATTTTAGCAGATACCAATAATGATGTCGACGGCTTGACAAATGTGTTACCTTGCTCAACATTTGGCAGTTTTCCTGTTGTCATAGAAAGTCAGGAAGAGAACCGTTTCCTACAAAACAGACTAAGAACAGACTTTAAGAATCTGGGAATTAATTTTACAGCTGAGTTCTACATCGGTCTCTTTCGGGGTTTAATGAACGAAGGTGACAGATTTATTTATCCACTAACATTTACAAGTCGAGATCGTCCCCTTGTGGTAAATAATTGGCTGCCAGGTCGACCTTCTTCTGATAAAAGACGGGCATGCGTCGTGTGGGAGTTTCTCTGGAGCAGTCACGAGAATGACGTCAATAGTATCAGCAATGAAGGTCATTTTGTTGACGGTTGGACGGACGTTGAATGTGAGACTAGGGCGAGATTTATTTTATGTGAGATTGCTCTTCCTCACAGATTAGAGGACATGAACGTGATGCGAATAAAACCTGCCAGGGGTGAAAGTTTCAATAAAATGTTAACGAAAGGTGATTTCATCAAATTTGGCGGTAACATTGTGTCTATCTCCACTCACATTGCAAGCAAGAACTTTTCACAACATTTAAAGGAAGCAAACTTTGAATTATTTCCCCTGTTTGACTGCGGTGACGATGCTGGAGAATACAGATATATATCCTACATACTTGTCTGTGACTCTCTCAACGACTGTAGCAACAAGAAGGATGAGACGGATTGTATGACAGAAGAAGGAGGCGTTTATCAGCAAGGAAAGAAAACATCCTGTAGAGAGAGTTGTAAAGGAATGTATTGTTGCGGCGGTGTATGCTTGCCTCTAGTTTACGACAATGATGGCCAAGTTGACTGTAATGTTTGTGCAAGCTTTAGAGAGAAAGGCGGCTTTGATGAACGTGATATCATGGAGGAGTATTTTAAAATGAACAAATCAATCGCTTTTATTTGCTTCCGCGGTAATTGTGTGTTAAGCTCTGAGCTGACCTCTAGCATGAACGAATGTGGTAGACCAGATAGATCATTAGACGGGGGAAGAGGGATTACAAGATTTGACGTCACTTGTAACAATATTCTAGGTCGGAGTTTCTGGGCCCCGAAATGTGTCTACGTCAAAGACACGTATGGGACTGTTCTTGACTGTAGACGAATGTCTCATCTAGAGGACTGTAAGAGCTTTTCGTGTCCTGAAGGATATGTGAAGTGTCCGAGTTCTTACTGCATTCCTCAACATTATGTCCTTGACAAACAAGAAGACTGTCCTACAGGAGAAGATGAACAATTAAACAATACTGGCCATTGTAGTGGAAACTTTGCATGTTGGGATAGTAAAGTGTGTCTACATCCTGACCTAGTTTGTGACGGACATCCGGACTGTCCACACCGAGACGATGAGATAGACTGTTATGTGGAGTGTGCTGAAGGTTTCCGATGTGTGTCAGGGACAGTCACGGTATCTAATTACACAACTGCTTCAACCAATTGGAAGAATCTAAGTTACAAAAATAGCAGATACATTAATTATTCCGGTCTTAAGGTTTCTGGAATTAGTGACTTAATATTTTCTTTAGGAAGTATTTTGTTCATTGAATTGTCTAACTGCAATGTCTCGGATTTATGGTTAATAACTGAGGGTGTGTTTTCCCCCCTGGCAATAAAACTTGATGCCAGCTATAACGTGATGCAAACACTTGACGGTTCTCTTTTCAATATGTTCGCGTCATACAATCTTCGTTACTTCAACTTGTCTCACAACACGCATCTTAATTTGGTTGATAATTTGCACTTCCCGTTACTGGAGGTGCTTGACCTCTCCTATACCGCTATGTCTAGCTTACGTCAGTTGGCAATACGTGGATTACCGAACCTGAAACATTTAGACTTAAGTTTTACATTGATCTCTAGTTTTGATGGCAAAAACAAGTTTCCGACAAACTTTTACCCACAGACACTTAACGTGCGTGGACTGAACATAGAGAATTTGTGCGAAGATTTCTTTAAAGGACTTTCTGTCAGTCAACATCTGTACACTGACAGGTTTGAATTATGTTGTCCACAAATTAGAGGACCAAACATTCCTTATTATGTGTGCCACGCCCCTGCTGACGCCATTTCTTCTTGTTTTGATCTGCTAGCTGTCAGTATGCAACGAGTTCTTCTCTGGGTGGTGGCAGTCGCTGCCGTTCTTGGTAACGTGACGGTCATTGTTTATCGTATAATATGGGACAAGTCAGTTCTTACAGGTAATGGACTATTTGTAACAAACTTGGGTATATCTGACTTTATTATGGGCGTCTATCTGTTCATTATTGCTGGAGCGGATTATTACTATCGTGACATTTATGTTCTGTATGACGAGACCTGGAGAGAGAGTATTGTATGTAGACTTGCTGGTTTCTTGGCTACTCTCTCTTGTGAGACATCAATATTCCTTGTTTTCTTAATCACTTTGGACAGGTTTTTAAAGATGAAATTCCCATTTGGCCAAATTAAGTTTTCTAAATTTAGTAGGAATATTGCACTTCTTGTGTCCTGGATTCTTGGATCCATTCTGGCAATGACTCCAATTGCTTTTAATTTTAAAATAAATTCCTCTAACGCCATGTGTCTTGGCCTACCTTTAACAACTAAACGACTCAAAGGCTGGGAGTTCTCATTTGCCGTGTTTATTGTGCTGAATTTGTTGATGTGTCTGGCCATCGCTGGCGGTCAAAGAGCCATATTTAGAGCCATGTCAAAGAACAGATGTTCTGGTACTACGTCAAACGCGTCATCACGAAGGGTGGTAGACATCATCGTAGCTAAACAGTTGTCTCTGGTAGCTCTGTCCAATTGTCTTTGCTGGTTTCCTATAGGATTCATGGGTTTATTGTCTCTTGGCGGACTCGTAATCAGCAATGACGTTTTTGCCTGGACAACGGTTATCGTTCTTCCCATAAACTCAGCAGCCAACCCACTTCTCTACACGATCCCTGTTATTATGGACAAGTGGGAGAAGTTCAAGTTTCGCGAACAAAGAGCATAATCAAGGACACCCTGAGAGATTTGTGGAAACCAAATACAACAACATGAGTGATGTTTTAAATTAGATCATTGATCTCTGTTTAACATGAATTTGACAAAAAATGAAAAGACATTGTATACCATTGTTTCTTTGTTATATTATAGAAAGTGAAAGTAGACAGAAAGAGAGACCGGAAGTATGGAAGACAATGTCCTGATGAGTAGAATAACATTTGGTGAGATAATTGCATGACAAGGTTTGTAGCAGGCAACAACTAGTGTATGAAACAGTTGAATATCGGAAACTAATTGATTTTTCATCAGCCCATCAATACACACAGATCGACGACTGATGAATAAAAATGTGTTTAGTCACCAACTGAATTGACATACAAAGAATGAGAAACAAATGTAGATCACTATAGTTTATTGTATTGGCCTAAGTAAGACAAAATACGAGCCAAATGCAAAAACTTACAATTCGTCGAAGAACACCAATACTAGCTGTGCATTCTTGAAAGTGAAATTAGGAAGATGTTCGAGATTGGGTAAGTGAGAGAATTCAGCTTGATGATGAAGTTTATATAACCACATATATTGATGATGAAGTTTATATAACCAAATATATTGATGATGAAGTTTATATAACCAAATATATTGATGATGAAGTTTATATAACCACATATATTGATGATGAATTATTAGTCACGAACAATGACTTAATCTGTCAAGTAAATAAAATGTATTAATATGAGAGCCCGATGTGTGTTGCTAAAATAACTGGAAAAAATTTTTAAAAATAGGAAAAAAATGGTATGTAAGAAGCTTTACGTGATAAGTGGATGACACAGACTAACCGACGTTTCGGCCCAATAGGCCTTCAACAGGAACAAACAAAAAAACACACACTCAAAACTAATAACGAAACAACAACAACAAGAAAAAGCAATCGAAATGTGTTAAAGAAAACAAAATTATCTATCATGTGTGTAAACAGAGGTCAGAACGAAAAGGAAATAGCAACCAAGTGCTGCTGTCGTGAACGTACAGAAACGTGCAGAAGTATGCGCAAATGCACACACAACCAGAGGAGTTCACACAGGTGTAAGTGTGCAAACACAAAGGAGACAGAAAAGAACAGCAGACCAACAGGTGCTCAAAAGGCAGCAAGAGTGAGATGTCAGAGAGTGGGGTACAATAAAAACAAATAAGGGGTAAGGAGCACAGAAAAAAGGTATAAAGGAGAACACCGAAGTGTCTCATTAGGGACTAGAGGAGAAGAACTATAAATAGCATGGCATAGTAAGTAGACCAATGAACCCAAATATGTGTAGTAGAGAAGGCTATGCAAAAGGGAAGGAGCAACCAAAAGGAAACTATGCGTATGAGTGTGATACATTCATACCTCGTGGGGTCAGCGAACTATATTGGACTATGAGTCGATTTTCCAAAGTATAGCGGCAGCGGTCGCCAGAGTGACAAAGGACAATACCAGTAACACGGATGTCGTCTTTGCCCTTGTGATCAGAGGAGTTGAAGTGGGAAGACACCGGAGTACCAGTATTTTGTTGGACATCACGTAGATGTTCACAAAATCTTTCCGCTAATCTTCTCCCAGACTCACCAATATAAGCCATATGGCATCGTTGGCATATGATGGCATAAATGATGTTGCGCGGACACACAAGTGAAGCTATGCTTGATCTCGAACCGTCCATTAGGAAATTTGAGGTATGAATGTATGTACTCAAACACATAGTTTCCTTTTGGTTGCTCCTTCCCTTTTGCATAGCCTTCTCTACTGCACATATTTGGTTTCTTTGGTCTACTTACTATGCCATGCTATTTATAGTTCTCCTCCTCGAGTCCTCAATAAGACACTTCGGTGTTCTCCTCTATACCTTTTTTTCTGTGCTCCTTACCCCTTATTTATTTTTATTGTACCTCACTCTCGGACATCTCACTCTTGCTGCCTTTTGAGCACCTGTTGGTCTGCTGTTCTTTTCTTTCTCCTTTGTGTTTGCACACTGACCCCTGTGTGAACTCCTCTGGTTCTGTGTGTATTTGTGCACATTTCTGCACGTTTCTGTACGTTCACGACAGCCGCACTTGGTTGCTATTTCCTTTTCGTTTTGACCTCTGTTTACACACAGGGTATATAATTTTGTTTTCTTTAACACATTTCGATTGTTTTTTTTTTCTTTTGTTGTTTCGTTATTAGTTTTGAGTGTGTGTTTTTTGTTTGTTCCTGTTGAAGGCCTATTGGGCCGAAACGTCGTTTAGTCTGTGTCGCCCACTTATCACGTACAGCTTCTTACATACAATTTTTTTCTATTTTTTAATTTTTTTCTCACATTCAGCTTTACTGCAGCTTCGAATTGTTATGCATTAACCCTAAAATAACTGGGAACGATTTGTTTTTAAAGTATTATTTTGGTTCCTGAGTGTCGTATACAAGAACTGTGTATTGTATTAATATACAATATATATTCTTGCACTTCATTTACTGTGTTAGTTATTTATCAAAAGTGTCTTGCGTGTAGAACTATAATCCGTTCAAAATAAAATGATTAGCCGCTATTTAATAACTAATATATCAGTAACCACTTGATCAAAATTGTTCCAATTTTGAACAAGACATAATAATCTCAATGTCCCCATGAATATATTTTTGTTCCTAACTAAAAAGGTTTTAAGTTTTCTTTATTTAATGTATACAAATTTACTACCCCTTAGACAAATCATCATCATCATCGAATGCCTTCTCCGCAACGAAGGTTGGCTACCATGGAGCGCCATTCTGCTTTGAATTCCTCCCCATGGCTTCCTCTGGACTAGTACGTGATGAGGCTCCAATCTCTTTCACGGTGGTCAGCCATATTCGTCTTTCGTGTTATGAATATGCATCATGTGTACCACACACTTTGCTGTTTTCGCTTTCTGGGCCGTTGATCATTTCTAATTCTTCCGCCCCATCCACCGTCACAGACTTTTCACATTCGGGTTGAACATACCTGGTTTGCCGGCGACATTTTTGTCGAACCATGTGCTTGCCTATCGAACCGCGAACACACGACACAAAGAAGAATAAATCATATTCCACTTAAATATCGGTAATCACAGTTCATCCACACGTCAGAAGTAAAACATACGCCAAACGGGGAATAGCAACACATAATTTCACAACTAGACTGTCGCGTAAATCATTTAAATATATCAGCAATTGCCGAATTATAAAAAAAACTACACACAGCCGCCATGACACCGGAACACTTAGACCAACCATTATTTTATTTGGATTACTCCTTCCTATTTCGCTTGCTAACCTTTCATGCAATTCCCGTGATTTGTGCAGTTTCTCCGCACAGTATTGCACAATGTTTCCACGACAAGAAAATTGTGGATGTTTATGAATAGTTTCTGTTTGTATTCATTGGCGTTGTATACATCTTTGGGTGTTCTTTGGTTATTTGGTTATTGTAAGGCCCCGGTATCACTGCAAACGAATTAAAATCCATAATTGCTCAACCGCATGTGCCAGTGGAATCATCCGAATTAATAACTCATCTCCCGAGCAAAGAAAGGTAGCTGTAGTCCCCATCATGACGGTCTCAGCACACGCCAAAAGACATAAGGCGAAACGCACAGAAAGTGAACAGGGCCAATTGTTCCCTGCCATACGATATCATTATTCATCTTAAACAATTAGAATATCGAAACATGATCAAAACGGATGAGACACACAGCGTACGGTGTGCACAGAGCACTTAACTCAGTAGCTCCTGCAATAAGCCGGACTTGGAATAGGAGGAAACTACAACAAGGAACACTTTTCATGCATAGCCTTCAATTGTTCCTGCCGCCTATCCACCATATTGACTGGACGTTCACGTCATCCTGAAAATGATGATCGTCATATTTTATTTTTAAATGTATTGCGCTTGATGTTGTTTGGACATCGTTTGTGACTCGAATTCCGAAAATATAAAACAGTTGTCGGATTATCCCTTCGCACATCAAACAACAGATCGTCAGATTAGCGTATGGCCGGTCTAGGGACATACGATGAGCCATTATGATAACGTAACACACACAACAATGGCTGCGCATAGATTCCTGATTACTCTAGTGAATACAGTCTACAACGCACGAAACACGATGCAAATTCCGTAAAGATATAAAGCTTCAGCTAACTTGACGGAGCAATCCACATTAATGAGTTGTAACATGTAAATGACTTGCGTCAACAATTTCAACAACGGTCATTGAACAGCACTCAATGTGACGTAAACCGCAGATAAACTCTAGACGGTGGAATGTCGCATTCACAACACTTGATTTGTCAAAAAGGAATATTGCCGTGCGTGCTACTCCTCTTCATGGGCGCTGATGTGTTAAGTAGAACATCAGTTTGACTTTAACTCTGAAAATTGCAATGGAGATCCGAAATTAATCAGATCCCAAATGCAACTTCTGTGGACGGTGAACTAGTTCCACCATCTTGGAAACGGAAGTTGGATGTTCTGGGCATTTATTGAAATGAGTGTTATTATTATTATCATTCGAATTATGTTACACCTATGCCGGAATAGGCTAATTGCATAAATTACCGTAAACTAGTTTCTTCAACAACAAGATAACTGCATCTGTCGAAAACATCAAATGAATTAGATGTTGAATGTGAATGACACTATCTGCAATATTACATTATTTTGAAAACTTTTGGGACAAAACAAATTAAGACCCCATGCACATGCACAAAATCATATTTATGTGGGTAAAGGTTACTGAAATATTTGAAGTCAAGCGTGGACAAACCATTTTGAAACGAACTATAGTAATTGTAGAACAGACAATGTGCATCTAATATGTATGCGGTAGGAGTAGATGGAGAATTGTATTCATCCTGCTTCTTCTTCTTCCTCACCTTTCTTTCTTATATATCGACAATTACTAGTGCCAAAATAAGACAAAGAATGAATATACCACAATTACTAGTACCAAAATAAGACAAAGAATGAACATATCACAATTACTAGTACCAAAATAAGAGAAAGAATGAATATATCACAATTACTAGTACCAAAATAAGAGAAAGAATGAATATATCACAATTACTAGTACCAAAATAAGAGAAAGAATGAATATATCACAATTATTAGTACCAAAATAAGACAAAGAATGAATATATCACAATTACTAGTACCAACATAAGAGAAAGAATGAATATATCACAATTACTAGTACCAACATAAGAGAAAGAATGAGAATATCACAATTACTAGTACCAAAATAAGACAAAGAATGAATATATCGACAATTACTAGTGCCAAAATAAGACATAGAATGAATATATCACAATTACTAGTACCATAATAAGACAAAGAATGAATACATCACAATTACTAGTACCAAAATAAGAGAAAGAAGGAATATATCACAATTACTAGTACCAAAATAAGACAAAAAATGAATATATCACAATTTTTAGTACCAAAATAAGAGAAAGAATGAATATATCACAATTACTAGTACCAAAATAAGAGAAAGAATGAATATATCACAATTACTAGTACCAAAATAAGACGAAGAATGATTATATCAAAATTACTAATACCAGAATAAGACAAAGAATGAATATATCACAATTACTAGTACCAGAATAAGACAAAGAATGAATATATCAAAATTACTAATACTAGAATAAGACAAAGAATGAATATATCACACTTACTAGTACCAAAATAAGACAAAGAATGAATATATCACAATTACTAGTACCAAAATAAGAGAAAGAATTAATATATCGACAATTACTAGTGTCAAAATAAGACATAGATTGATTATATCGCAATTACTAGTGCCAAAATAAGACAAAGAATTAATATATCGCAATTACTAGTGCCAAAATAAGACATAGATTGAATATATCGCAATTACTAGTGCCAAAATAAAACAAAGATTGAATATATCGACAATTACTAGTGTCAGAATAAGACAAAGAATGAATATATTACATTTACTAGTACCAAAATAAGAGAAAGAATGAATATATCGACAATTACGGTTGCCAGAATAAGACAAAGAATGAATATATGGACACTTACTCGTGCCAGAATAAGACAAAGAATGAATATATTGACAATAACTAGTGCCAAAATAAGACAAAGAATGAATATACCGTCAATAACTAGTGCCATAATAAGACAAAGAATAAATACATCGACATTTACTGGTACCAAAATAAGACAAAGAATGAGTATATTGACAATTCCAAGTGGCAAATTAAGACAAAGAATGAAAATATCGACAATTCCAAGTGGCAAAAAAATATAAAAAATGAATACATCAACAATTACTATGACCATTGGAAGAGAAAGAATGAACATGCGACAGTCAATATGTCCAGAAGAAAGCTAAGTATGAACATATTGACAATTACTATGACCAGAAAAAGACAATAAAAGAACACATCGACAATGACAAGAACAAGACGACTTTAGGATGGAATAACTTCACATGCAGGCGGGTCATATCTGCTCAGCTTCAGTTCCAACAACCAACAAAGTTCCAGCAGCCAACAGAGTTCCAGCAGCCAACAGAGTTCCAGCAGCCAGCAAAGTTACAGTACCCAAAAAAGTTCAAAATCCCAACAACCAACAAAGTTTCAATAACCAACAGAGTTCCAACAACCAACAAAGTTCCAGCAGCCAACAGAGTTCCTGCAGCCAACAGAGTTCCTGCAGCCAGCAAAGTTCCAGTATCCAAAAAAGTTCAAATTCAAAACAACCAACAAAGTTTAAATAACAAACAAAGTTCCAATAACAACCAAAGTTCCAGCAACCAAGAAAGTTCAAAATTCCAGCAACCAACAACATTCCAGCAACTAACAGCATACCATCAAGCAACAAAGTTACAGCAACCTACAAAATTCCTGCAACCAACAAAATTCCAGTAACGAACACATTTCCAGGAACCAAAACAGTTCCAGCAACCAACAAAGTTCCAGCAACCAACAAAGTTCCAGCAACCAACAAAGTTCCAGCAACCAACAAAGTTCCAGCAACCAACAAAGTTCCAGCAACCAACAAAGTTCCAGCAACCAACAAAGTTCAAGCAACCAACAAAGTTCAAGCAACCAACAAAGTTACAGCAACCTACAAAATTCCTGCAACCAACAAAATTCCAGCAACGAACACATTTCCAGGAACCAAAACAGTTCCAGCAACCAACAAAGTTCCAGCAACCAACAAAGTTCAAGCAACCAACAAAGTTCCAGCAACCAACAAAGTTCCAGCAACCAACAAAGTTCCAGCAACCAACAAAGTTCAAGCAACCAACAAAGTTCCAACAACCAACAAAGTTCCAGCAACCAACAAAGTTCCAGCAACCAACAAAGTTCCAACAACCAACAAAGTTCCAGCAACCAACAAAGTTCCAGCAACCAACAAAGTTCCAACAACCAACAAAGTTCCAGCAACCAACAAAGTTCCAACAACCAACAAAGTTCCAGCAACCAACAAAGTTCCAACAACCAACAAAGTTCCAGCAACCAACAAAGTTCCAACAACCAACAAAGTTCCAGCAACCAACAAAGTTCCAACAACCAACAAAGTTCCAGCAACCAACAAAGTTCCAACAACCAACAAAGTTCCAGCAACCAACAAAGTTCCAGCAACCAACAAAGTTCAAGCAACCAACAAAGTTCAAGCAACCAACAAAGTTCCAGCAACCAACAAAGTTCCAGCAACCAACAAAGTTCAAGCAACCAACAAAGTTCCAGCAACCAACAAAGTTCCAGCAACCAACAAAGTTCAAGCAACCAACAAAGTTCCAGCAACCAACAAAGTTTCAGCAACCAACAAATTTCAAGCAACCAACAAAGTTCCAGCAACCAACAAAGTTCCAGCAACCAACAAAGTTCCAGCAACCAACAAAGTTCCAGCAACCAACAAAGTTCCAGCAACCAACAAAGTTCCAGCAACCAACAAAGTTCAAGCAACCAACAAAGTTCCAGCAACCAACAAAGTTCCAGCAACCAACAAAGTTCCAGCAACCAACAAAGTTCAAGCAACCAACAAAGTTCAAGCAACCAACAAAGTTCCAGCAACCAACAAAGTTCCAGCAACCAACAAAGTTCAAGCAACCAACAAAGTTCCAGCAACCAACAAAGTTCAAGCAACCAACAAAGTTCCAGCAACCAACAAAGTTCAAGCAACCAACAAAGTTCAAGCAACCAACAAAGTTCCAACAACCAACAAGGTTCCAGCAACAAACAAAGTTCAAGCAACCAACAAAGTTCCAGCAACCAACAAAGTTCCAGCAACCAACAAAGTTCAAGCAACCAACAAAGTTCCAGCAACCAACAAAGTTCCAGCAACCAACAAAGTTCCAGCAACCAACAAAGTTCCAGCAACCAACAAAGTTCCAGCAATAAAAAAAACTCCAGCAATCAACAAAGTTCCAGCAACCAAAATAATTCCAGCAACCAACAAAGTTCCAGCAACCAACAAAGTTCCAGCAAACAAGAAAGTTCCAGCTATCAAAAAATCTCCAGCAATCAACAAAGTTCCAGCAACCAAAATAATTCCAGCAACCAAAAAAGTTCCAGCAACCAACAAAGTCCAACAACCAACAAAGTTCCAGCAACCAACAAAGTTCCAGCAACCAACAAAGTTCCAGCAACCAAAATAATTCCAGCAACCAACAAAGTTCCAGCAACCAACAAAGTTCCAGCAATCAACAAAGTTCCAGCAATCAAAAAAACTCCAGCAATCAACACATTTTCAGCAACCACAATAATTCCAGCAACCAAAAAAGTTCCAGCAACCAACAAAGTTAGTTCCCTATGCTATAGTCATTGAGAGCGCCTTTCGTGGAAGACACTACTACAATAGCCAATTTTTTTAGTTGGCTGAGTGGCAGTGTGCCAAGCGTTCGGCCTCTCGTGGCAAGGCGCGGTGCCAGGGAGTACGGGTTCGATCCCACTTCGGACCATATATTGTTCTTCGTTTTTTTCTGTTGTTGTTTGTCTGTTAATTTTTCCGAGTGCTAACACATACTTCTTTGTTCTATTATTCCCTATTATCGCCTCGGAAGTTCCCCATATAATAATATTTATGTATTATTATTTGTTACCAGTATATAACCACTGGAAACTACTATTCGTGCTGTTTCGTCCAATAAATGTTTGTCTACAACACAAGTATTCAGCCCTACTGGGAGATACTTGCATTAATAGGAAAGTACAAATATACAATTTATTTCCGGTCTGAGATCGTTACCCTATGCTATAGTCATTGAGAGCGCCTTTCGTGGAAGACACTACTACAATAGCCAATTTTTTTAGTTGGCTGAGTGGCAGTGTGCCAAGCGTTCGGCCTCTCGTGGCAAGGCGCGGTGCCAGGGAGTACGGGTTCGATCCCACTTCGGACCATATATTGTTCTTCGTTTTTTTCTGTTGTTGTTTGTCTGTTAATTTTTCCGAGTGCTAACACATACTTCTTTGTTCTATTATTCCCTATTATCGCCTCGGAAGTTCCCCATATAATAATATTTATGTATTATTATTTGTTACCAGTATATAACCACTGGAAACTACTATTCGTGCTGTTTCGTCCAATAAATGTTTGTCTACAACACAAGTATTCAGCCCTACTGGGAGATACTTGCATTAATAGGAAAGTACAAATATACAATTTATTTCCGGTCTGAGATCGTTACCCTATGCTATAGTCATTGAGAGCGCCTTTCGTGGAAGACACTACTACAATAGCCAATTTTTTTAGTTGGCTGAGTGGCAGTGTGCCAAGCGTTCGGCCTCTCGTGGCAAGGCGCGGTGCCAGGGAGTACGGGTTCGATCCCACTTCGGACCATATATTGTTCTTCGTTTTTTTCTGTTGTTGTTTGTCTGTTAATTTTTCCGAGTGCTAACACATACTTCTTTGTTCTATTATTCCCTATTATCGCCTCGGAAGTTCCCCATATAATAATATTTATGTATTATTATTTGTTACCAGTATATAACCACTGGAAACTACTATTCGTGCTGTTTCGTCCAATAAATGTTTGTCTACAACACAAGTATTCAGCCCTACTGGGAGATACTTGCATTAATAGGAAAGTACAAATATACAATTTATTTCCGGTCTGAGATCGTTACCCTATGCTATAGTCATTGAGAGCGCCTTTCGTGGAAGACACTACTACAATAGCCAATTTTTTTAGTTGGCTGAGTGGCAGTGTGCCAAGCGTTCGGCCTCTCGTGGCAAGGCGCGGTGCCAGGGAGTACGGGTTCGATCCCACTTCGGACCATATATTGTTCTTCGTTTTTTTCTGTTGTTGTTTGTCTGTTAATTTTTCCGAGTGCTAACACATACTTCTTTGTTCTATTATTCCCTATTATCGCCTCGGAAGTTCCCCATATAATAATATTTATGTATTATTATTTGTTACCAGTATATAACCACTGGAAACTACTATTCGTGCTGTTTCGTCCAATAAATGTTTGTCTACAACACAAGTATTCAGCCCTACTGGGAGATACTTGCATTAATAGGAAAGTACAAATATACAATTTATTTCCGGTCTGAGATCGTTACCCTATGCTATAGTCATTGAGAGCGCCTTTCGTGGAAGACACTACTACAATAGCCAATTTTTTTAGTTGGCTGAGTGGCAGTGTGCCAAGCGTTCGGCCTCTCGTGACAAGGCGCGGTGCCAGGGAGTACGGGTTCGATCCCACTTCGGACCATATATTGTTCTTCGTTTTTTTCTGTTGTTGTTTGTCTGTTAATTTTTCCGAGTGCTAACACATACTTCTTTGTTCTATTATTCCCTATTATCGCCTCGGAAGTTCCCCATATAATAATATTTATGTATTATTATTTGTTACCAGTATATAACCACTGGAAACTACTATTCGTGCTGTTTCGTCCAATAAATGTTTGTCTACAACACAAGTATTCAGCCCTACTGGGAGATACTTGCATTAATAGGAAAGTACAAATATACAATTTATTTCCGGTCTGAGATCGTTACCCTATGCTATAGTCATTGAGAGCGCCTTTCGTGGAAGACACTACTACAATAGCCAATTTTTTTAGTTGGCTGAGTGGCAGTGTGCCAAGCGTTCGGCCTCTCGTGGCAAGGCGCGGTGCCAGGGAGTACGGGTTCGATCCCACTTCGGACCATATATTGTTCTTCGTTTTTTTCTGTTGTTGTTTGTCTGTTAATTTTTCCGAGTGCTAACACATACTTCTTTGTTCTATTATTCCCTATTATCGCCTCGGAAGTTCCCCATATAATAATATTTATGTATTATTATTTGTTACCAGTATATAACCACTGGAAACTACTATTCGTGCTGTTTCGTCCAATAAATGTTTGTCTACAACACAAGTATTCAGCCCTACTGGGAGATACTTGCATTAATAGGAAAGTACAAATATACAATTTATTTCCGGTCTGAGATCGTTACCCTATGCTATAGTCATTGAGAGCGCCTTTCGTGGAAGACACTACTACAATAGCCAATTTTTTTAGTTGGCTGAGTGGCAGTGTGCCAAGCGTTCGGCCTCTCGTGGCAAGGCGCGGTGCCAGGGAGTACGGGTTCGATCCCACTTCGGACCATATATTGTTCTTCGTTTTTTTCTGTTGTTGTTTGTCTGTTAATTTTTCCGAGTGCTAACACATACTTCTTTGTTCTATTATTCCCTATTATCGCCTCGGAAGTTCCCCATATAATAATATTTATGTATTATTATTTGTTACCAGTATATAACCACTGGAAACTACTATTCGTGCTGTTTCGTCCAATAAATGTTTGTCTACAACACAAGTATTCAGCCCTACTGGGAGATACTTGCATTAATAGGAAAGTACAAATATACAATTTATTTCCGGTCTGAGATCGTTACCCTATGCTATAGTCATTGAGAGCGCCTTTCGTGGAAGACACTACTACAATAGCCAATTTTTTTAGTTGGCTGAGTGGCAGTGTGCCAAGCGTTCGGCCTCTCGTGGCAAGGCGCGGTGCCAGGGAGTACGGGTTCGATCCCACTTCGGACCATATATTGTTCTTCGTTTTTTTCTGTTGTTGTTTGTCTGTTAATTTTTCCGAGTGCTAACACATACTTCTTTGTTCTATTATTCCCTATTATCGCCTCGGAAGTTCCCCATATAATAATATTTATGTATTATTATTTGTTACCAGTATATAACCACTGGAAACTACTATTCGTGCTGTTTCGTCCAATAAATGTTTGTCTACAACACAAGTATTCAGCCCTACTGGGAGATACTTGCATTAATAGGAAAGTACAAATATACAATTTATTTCCGGTCTGAGATCGTTACCCTATGCTATAGTCATTGAGAGCGCCTTTCGTGGAAGACACTACTACAATAGCCAATTTTTTTAGTTGGCTGAGTGGCAGTGTGCCAAGCGTTCGGCCTCTCGTGGCAAGGCGCGGTGCCAGGGAGTACGGGTTCGATCCCACTTCGGACCATATATTGTTCTTCGTTTTTTTCTGTTGTTGTTTGTCTGTTAATTTTTCCGAGTGCTAACACATACTTCTTTGTTCTATTATTCCCTATTATCGCCTCGGAAGTTCCCCATATAATAATATTTATGTATTATTATTTGTTACCAGTATATAACCACTGGAAACTACTATTCGTGCTGTTTCGTCCAATAAATGTTTGTCTACAACACAAGTATTCAGCCCTACTGGGAGATACTTGCATTAATAGGAAAGTACAAATATACAATTTATTTCCGGTCTGAGATCGTTACCCTATGCTATAGTCATTGAGAGCGCCTTTCGTGGAAGACACTACTACAATAGCCAATTTTTTTAGTTGGCTGTGTGGCAGTGTGCCAAGCGTTCGGCCTCTCGTGGCAAGGCGCGGTGCCAGGGAGTACGGGTTCGATCCCACTTCGGACCATATATTGTTCTTCGTTTTTTTCTGTTGTTGTTTGTCTGTTAATTTTTCCGAGTGCTAACACATACTTCTTTGTTCTATTATTCCCTATTATCGCCTCGGAAGTTCCCCATATAATAATATTTATGTATTATTATTTGTTACCAGTATATAACCACTGGAAACTACTATTCGTGCTGTTTCGTCCAATAAATGTTTGTCTACAACACAAGTATTCAGCCCTACTGGGAGATACTTGCATTAATAGGAAAGTACAAATATACAATTTATTTCCGGTCTGAGATCGTTACCCTATGCTATAGTCATTGAGAGCGCCTTTCGTGGAAGACACTACTACAATAGCCAATTTTTTTAGTTGGCTGAGTGGCAGTGTGCCAAGCGTTCGGCCTCTCGTGGCAAGGCGCGGTGCCAGGGAGTACGGGTTCGATCCCACTTCGGACCATATATTGTTCTTCGTTTTTTTCTGTTGTTGTTTGTCTGTTAATTTTTCCGAGTGCTAACACATACTTCTTTGTTCTATTATTCCCTATTATCGCCTCGGAAGTTCCCCATATAATAATATTTATGTATTATTATTTGTTACCAGTATATAACCACTGGAAACTACTATTCGTGCTGTTTCGTCCAATAAATGTTTGTCTACAACACAAGTATTCAGCCCTACTGGGAGATACTTGCATTAATAGGAAAGTACAAATATACAATTTATTTCCGGTCTGAGATCGTTACCCTATGCTATAGTCATTGAGAGCGCCTTTCGTGGAAGACACTACTACAATAGCCAATTTTTTTAGTTGGCTGAGTGGCAGTGTGCCAAGCGTTCGGCCTCTCGTGGCAAGGCGCGGTGCCAGGGAGTACGGGTTCGATCCCACTTCGGACCATATATTGTTCTTCGTTTTTTTCTGTTGTTGTTTGTCTGTTAATTTTTCCGAGTGCTAACACATACTTCTTTGTTCTATTATTCCCTATTATCGCCTCGGAAGTTCCCCATATAATAATATTTATGTATTATTATTTGTTACCAGTATATAACCACTGGAAACTACTATTCGTGCTGTTTCGTCCAATAAATGTTTGTCTACAACACAAGTATTCAGCCCTTCTGGGAGATACTTGCATTAATAGGAAAGTACAAATATACAATTTATTTCCGGTCTGAGATCGTTACCCTATGCTATAGTCATTGAGAGCGCCTTTCGTGGAAGACACTACTACAATAGCCAATTTTTTTAGTTGGCTGAGTGGCAGTGTGCCAAGCGTTCGGCCTCTCGTGGCAAGGCGCGGTGCCAGGGAGTACGGGTTCGATCCCACTTCGGACCATATATTGTTCTTCGTTTTTTTCTGTTGTTGTTTGTCTGTTAATTTTTCCGAGTGCTAACACATACTTCTTTGTTCTATTATTCCCTATTATCGCCTCGGAAGTTCCCCATATAATAATATTTATGTATTATTATTTGTTACCAGTATATAACCACTGGAAACTACTATTCGTGCTGTTTCGTCCAATAAATGTTTGTCTACAACACAAGTATTCAGCCCTACTGGGAGATACTTGCATTAATAGGAAAGTACAAATATACAATTTATTTCCGGTCTGAGATCGTTACCCTATGCTATAGTCATTGAGAGCGCCTTTCGTGGAAGACACTACTACAATAGCCAATTTTTTTAGTTGGCTGAGTGGCAGTGTGCCAAGCGTTCGGCCTCTCGTGGCAAGGCGCGGTGCCAGGGAGTACGGGTTCGATCCCACTTCGGACCATATATTGTTCTTCGTTTTTTTCTGTTGTTGTTTGTCTGTTAATTTTTCCGAGTGCTAACACATACTTCTTTGTTCTATTATTCCCCAAAGTTCCAACAACCAACAAAGTTCCAGCAACCAACATATTTTCAGCAACTAACAAAGTCCAACAACCAACAAAGTTCCAACAACCAACAAAGTCCAACAACCAACAAAGTTCCAGCAAGAAACAAAGTTCCAACAACCAACAAAGTCCAACAACCAACAAAGTCCAACAACCAACAATGTTCCAGCAACCAACAAAGTTCCAGCAAGAAACAAAGTTCCAACAACCAACAAAGTTCCAGCAAGAAACAAAGTTCCAACAACCAACAAAGTCCAACAACCAACAAAGTTCCAACAACCAACAAAGTCCAACAACCAACAAAGTTCCAACAACCAACAAAGTCCAACAACCAACAAAGTTCCAGCAACCAACAAAGTTCCAGCAAGAAACAAAGTTCCAACAACCAACAAAGTCCAACAACCAGCAAATTTCCAACAACCAACGAATTTTCAGCAACCAACAAAGTCCAACAACCAACAAAGTTCCAACAACCAACAAAGTCCAACAACCAACAAAGTCCAACAACCAACAAAGTTCCAGCAACCAACAAAGTTCCAGCAAGAAACAAAGTTCCAACAACCAACAAAGTCCAACAACCAGCAAATTTCCAACAACCAACGAATTTTCAGCAACCAACAAAGTCCAACAACCAACAAAGGTCCAACAACCAACAATGTTCCAGCACCCAAGAAAGTTCCAGCACCCAAATTGCGTCCATTCTAATCGTTCATAATGTCCCATTGAGTATTCGTTGAAAATGGTGCGTCAGTTCGTCCATGCCGCTCTATTGAGCGCGCTGCTCACTGTACATTTGGCGCACAGCTCAAAATGGATACTTCCGAATCACCGTAACGGCCATCAGTGCAGCATATCTTTTGTGCCAGCGCCAAATCCGCCGAGGTTGCATAATCAGTGAACGTACAACAACAATAACTCCTGTCCCAACAAATGAAGAAGGGTCTCCACTTCGGTGGGAAATTCAATTTGACCCTTGTCCATTTTTGTGGAAAATGTGCAGTCGAAAAACGAGAGTTCATGCATCCAGTCCCAGGGCAAGATCCAGACCTGGTATCGCTACACTAAACTTCACGGCTAGTCGCCTGCAGCACCATCTCATCGCACGGGCGCCAGAACAATGTTGATTTTGTGATCAGGTGAATAATACATAACTAAGGCTTTCTCTACAAATTAACATCCAAACAAGACAAAATAATTAGAAAATACACTGCAACAAAAATGTTAGTAGTCCTGAAGTCGACTATTCGGCCATCTTAACCTGTCGCGCCAACTGGAAATTCAGATATAGAATGAACATATCATTTGCATCTTCTAACCTCTAGATCACATTAATCGGATTATATGTACAGTGACAACTATTCTACACTGGACCAAGATTTAAAATACTTGGCGCAGATTGTTCTAAAGCTGAAATTGTAGGTAGTGGAAACAAATAACAGATTTGTTATTGACATCACAATTATATAAGATCGAGACAGTAGGTCCAAATGCATAAATACAGGGTACCCCAATCACCTCGGTGCCTTGATAGCCTAGTTGGGAAAACCACCCGACTGGACTGCCGAGGATCGGACAACCCGTGTTCGATTCCCGCTTGGAACAGTGTGAATACTACTCGTGGTTGGAAAAAAAAATACATCCACGGTCGACCCAGCCGTTGGCAGAAATGTCGCCTCGCATCGTGAGTTTCGATGCTTGAGGCGACACTATCCAGAAATCTCCGAACATTTCTGGATAGGCTGCCGAGCATATATGGGTGGAAACTCGCGTGCTAAGACGCCGGTTCAAGTCTCGTACTTTACCTTTACCTTTACTTTACCCCAATCACAGAACTGTGACGACTCGTTATATCACATACAGTTATATCACATACAGTTATATCACATACAGCGAGTATGTCGATTACAGCAAGTTTACTTTCGTTAGGGAATCAAAGGAGGAAGAGGTATGTACTACAGCACTCAGAAAAAAAGACAAATAAACAGCAACAGAAAAAAACAAAGAACAATATATGGTCCGAAGCAGGATCGAACCCGTACTCCATGGCACTGCGCCTTGCCACGAGAAACCGAACGCTTAGGAACACTGCCACTCAGCTAACTAAAAAAATTAGCTATTGCGAACAATGTCTTACGCGAAGGCGTTCTCATGACTATAGCATAGGGTTACGATCACAGCTCGGGAATAAATTGTATTTCTGTACTTTCCTATTAAGGCAAGTATTTCCCAGTAGGGCTGAATACTTGTGTTGCAGGCACAGATTTATTGAACGAAACTGCACGAATAGTTGTTTCCAGCTTCTTTTTTTTTTTATACTGAAGACAAATAATAATAAATTAATATTATTATAGAGGGAAACTTCCGAGGCGATAATTCAGGGAACCATAGAAGGAAGAGGTATGTACTACAGCACTCAGAAAAAAATGACAAATAAACAACAACAGAAAAAAACAAAGAACAACATATGGTCCGAAGCAGGATCGAACCCGTACTCCATGACACTGCGCCTTGCCACAAGAAGCCGAACGCTTAGGAACACTGCCACTCAGCTAACTAAAAAATTAGCTATTGCGGACAATGTCTTAAGCGAAGGCGTTCTCATGACCATAGCATAGGGTTACGATCACAGCTTTGGTTAACTTGTTGAGTCTCTTTAATAATAAATTAATATGGAGTATGGTGTTAGAGACCATCATTTTTCACAGACCTTCGGAAAATGATTTGTAGTGTAATATGATCGGTATTACGCCAGTGCCGCTTTACATTGCCACACACAAAAAATTCAGATACTCATTTAAGGCTGGGTGAATCCGGAAGCCGTCAGTCAAGAGCAGACTCATTTTCTGTCCGTTGTAGTCCAGTTTACTAACCACTGAGCTATTGCGGCTCCCATTGAGTCTCATTTATTGTCTTTATTATGTTTTAATTTTTAAATTGTTCAGATCTGTTATTTATTTGATCCTTTTCAGTTTTAAGATTTCACTATTAGATTTTTTTCCTCCTTACTCAGTTGTATACATTGCTCTTTAAAATTACATTTAAATAGCGTCATTTGTTTCTTTTTTGGCTACCTTATTTCAAGTTGGTGCTACAGCTGACTAGTGAAATGTTGAGTTTTCAAAACACTTGGTTATTCTAGAAAGAGAGTTCATCGATGCTATTTAGAACCAATTCTGACCTATGGAAGCGAATCATGGACAATAGACAAACAAATGAAAAACAGACGTTTAGAGGCCACGGAGATGGGATTTCTCAGAAGAATGTTGAAAGTTCCCTGAACAGCTAACAAGACCAATGAGGAAGTTCTCAAAGAGGCCAACGCAAAAATGGAGCTCTTAAAAAACATCAGAAAGAAGCAATCAACATTTTTTATGCACATCATGAGAAGAGGAAAGTTAGAATACTTGGTTACAACTGGCAAAATAAAAGGAAAGAGAGATCGCGGACGACAAAGAGAGAAAATACTGGATAGCTTGATGTCATGGCATGGAAAACAGTCAACAACAGAACTCATACGATACACAGTGGATAAAAGATTGTGGAGGGACATGATCGCCAACGCCAACCGGTACGCACATGATGACGATTATTATTCTAAACCTTAGCCATGATGCCATTTCCCTTAATATCCCTATCTTTTTTATGTTGAAAAATAAATTTGGGGCCCGTTTAGATAGTGACCGCTTCCATTAAAACATTGTTCGATCTCCTTCTATCAGTCTCCTTAGTCGTCTCTTACGACATGTCTGGAAGGACACAGTGTCACTATCCTTTACTTCCCACATAATGAGGCCCCGGTAACACACGGGATCAACATAACTAGAACGGTTTATTATGATGATTTTTCAGCTTCTTAAAATTGATTCTTAATCTCACAAATCCATTTGAATATTAAGTTCAGTGCCGACTAACGTACGTCATTATGCGTCTCCAAACTTATTTATCTATGGCCTGATTTATTTCCTACGAAAGTTAATTACGAAATTCTCCAGTAATTGTCAATTTACAAATACCTTTTCTTTCATAAATGTACAATATGATTAAACATGTACAACTGAAATAAACAAAAGAATAGGAATGGCCAAAAATAATTTTAATTCCAAGAAGAACATACTAACATCAAAACAATTAACATCAGGGCTAAAATTAGGAATAGCAAAATGTTACAGCTTCTCAATATTCCTATATGGTGTAGACACATGGACATTAGACAAGAAAACAGAACAGAAAGTTTAAGCCTTTGAAATGTGGATATATATAAGAATAGGTAGAATTGGATGGAAAGTAAAGAAAACAAACGAGGAAGTCTTAAAACAGCTAAAAATGAAAATAGAACTACTAAACACAATTCAAACAAGATAAATGCGATTTTTGGGCCATGTTAAAAGACACAACAGCCTACTAAAAGTAATCCTGGAGGGGAAAACACAAGGTAAAAGAGGCAGAGGCAGACCAAGACTAACATGGACGAGTAACAAGAAAAGATGGATAAATCAACCTATGACAACCTGCATCATCAAAGCAAGAGACAGAGCAGAATGGCGCTCTAGGGTAGCCTACCTTCGTTGCGGAAATGGCACTCGATGATGATGATGACAATATGATTCATCAGTGACACCTTATTTTGCTTCACCAAAGCATGATGAGTATTTGCTACTGATATTGCCAACTTGTTTCCTCTTTGTTGTTGTCTCTTTTATAAAGTCCTCGTTACACTTTATAAAGGCCGATGATATGTCACACATTCTTCTGTAAAACCACATCTATGTTGCCGCGAAAAGCGATAGATAGACAGACTGTCAGATATATATTCATATATAGCCAGATATATATATATATATAGAAAGAGAGAGAGAGATAGAAAGATAGACAGACAGACAGATAGATATACATATATAGCCATATATATATATATATATATATAGAGAGAGAGAGATAGAGAGATAGAAAGATAGACAGACTGACAGATAGATATTCATATATAGCCAGATATATATATATATATATATATATATATATATATATATATATATATATATATATAGAGAGAGAGAGAGAGAAAGATAGACAGACAGACAGATAGATATTCATATATAGCCAGATATATATATATATATATATATATATAGAGAGAGAGAGAGAGAGAGATAGAAAGATAGACAGACAGACAGATAGATATACATATATAGCCATATATATATATATATATATTAATATATATATAGATAGATAGATAGATAGATAGATAGATAGATAGATAGATAGATAGATAGATAGATAGATAGATAGATAGATAGATAGATAGATAGATAGATAGATAGATAGATAGATAGATAGATAGATAGATAGATAGATAGATAGATTGATAGATAGATAGATAGATAGATAGATAGATAGATAGATAGATAGATAGATAGATAGATAGATAGATAGATAGATAGATAGATAGATAGATAGATAGATAGATAGATAGATAGATAGATAGATAGATAGATAGATAGATAGATAGATAGATAGATAGATAGATAGATAGATAGATAGATAGATAGATAGATAGATAGACAGATATAGATAGATAGATATATCTCTCTCTCTTTATATATATATATATATATATATATATATATATATATATATATATATATATATATATATATATCTTTCTATCTCTCTCTCTCTCTCTCTCTCTCTCTTTTCCTTGGAACCAATGTTCGCTTTCCGTGACAGAACGAGAAGCAGAACTAAAGCTGTCGCTGTTTCAGACACCACACGACACTAACAAGCACAACAACATTTCAATAATCGCTCGTTTTCCAGCTTTCGTCTCTCTCTCTGTTTGTATGTCGCTGAGTCCTATGTGGGTTTAGATATTGGCGTGTTAACTGCATCGCTATGTTATATGAGAGAGTGAGAGATAATTAGATAAAGAAATAGTGAGAGAAATAGTGAGAGAAAAAAATGCGAAAGAGAAAGAGAAAGGGAGAATGAAAGTGAGAGAGAAAGTAAGCGAGTGATGAATTTAGTAGATAGACATAGATTATTTGCCTATAAGTAGACACCCAGCATGGCCGCTACCATTGACACATGGGGTGTCCTCGATTGGTAAATTGTATTTTTCATGCGTTTTTTGGTGCGTCTCAAGATGGCGGTATTTTTTCGCCGGTCTGTTGTAAAGGACTCGTAATTTCAATGTATGTGTTAAAAGCTCTCAGTGTATTCACGTGCTGGGGAGCTGATTGACTGGAGTTGGCCAGTCTATAATGTGGAAACGTATTCTGAACCGTGCGACTGAATGAGTGCATATGAGTCTAGATCATCTACAGCATCGAGTTTGAAAATCAACTATGACGACAGTAAGTGTTCAGATTAAGCCAAAACAACGTGGTGCTTAAGAGGGAAACAAAAAAAGGTAAACGTGCTAGTGTGAAAATATCAAAATGTGAGAAGCTAGGCCTAAATATGTGCGTTACATATTATAATTGTGCTTCTATAAATCAACAACGACCCATTCTTGACAAGCTATTGTGCGGCGCCGATATAATGGTTTTGAAAAAAATACTACTTTGTGATTATACAGTTAGTGTCCATAGATTTTACTGTATCTACAATAGACGACACCTTGGGCAGGCCATCCTTGTGCGCAACAACATGGTGTTAGCTGAGGTTGATATGTTTGCGTATGACAATGCAGAATTGCAGGTTAGGGAGCAGACTCCAGTTCCCTTCGAGGTTGTAAATAAGTACGCCTGTAATGGGAAGGTGGACACACAACAATGGCAGAATCTCTTCACATTCAAGGAGGAGTCCATCATTTTCTGTGGAGACTTTAATGCTAGAGGAAACAAGTGGAGTAACGTCATAACCAACAAGCAGGAAGAAGATTCGCTTCCAGTGGTTTATGATGTAAACAAAGCAGTTTTGTCATTGCAAGTGAATAATGTCCACACCTATAATTGGTCAGGATTGGGTAGCAGCAGCAGCTTTATAGCGAACACAGAAAACATCACAGGATTGTGCTGTTCTGAAACAGCTATGCCATGCTACCCTAGAATTGCCTTTAATGGGATTACTGTGACCACAAACCACGCTCCATGTGTGTGCCACATATTTACACCACAGAAAGAAATACTGAATATAACAACATCATGTGCCGTCTGTGATATTAATGACCACAGACCAGGAGCCTCCAGTATGATTGATACAACTGTTGCACCAAGCACTTCATCAGCAAAGCCATATCTATGGAATGTTCATCTGACATTGTTCTTGAATGATGTCCAAGATAATGAGACATCAGAATTGTGTGGCGGCAGCTACAAGAAGGGAGCGGAGAACATCATCAATTGTGTTTTTACTAACTACAGGTCATGTGGCTTCTGTTGGATTGGAAATGATAACTTACCACCACTGTGTGTCTAAATGTTTGGAATTGGAGTCATCAGCGATGGCCTAACATCATCAAGTGCTATGACGATCATCGTTTTCGGGAGGACGTGAACTCCCATGGTGTATGGTGGATAGGCGGCGGGAACCATTGAGGGCTACGTCTGAAAAGTGTTCCTTCTTGCAGTTTCCTCATATTCCAAGTCCGGCTTGTTGCAGGAGCTACTGAGTTAAGTGCTCTGTGCACACCGTGAGCTGTGTGTCTCATCCGTTTTGATCCTGCTTCGATATCCCGCTTGTTTGCGATGAATGATGATATCGTATGACGGGGAACAGTTGGCTGTGTTCACTTTCTGCGCGGTTTCGCCTTATGTCTTTTGGCGTGTGCTGAGACTGCTGCGATGGGGACTACAGTTACCTTTCTTTGTTTGGGAGATGAGTTGGTAATTCGGATGATTCCACTGGCACGGGCGGTTGAGCAATTATGGATTTTAATTCGTTTGCTGTGATACCGAGGCCTTCCATAGCCAATAACAATAACAATAACAATAAGCAGGAAGAAGACCTAGAGAATGCACTGGTATCGGTCTATTTAGTGTGCTTGAATGGTGGAAGGGCAACCAGAACGGCCACTCTAAAAGAAGACTCTGAAAGTGTGATAGACGTGGCAATTGTGTCTTTCGTCTTCGCACCGGTTCGCAGGTGAACTGTACTAGGATTACAAGTATGTGATCACTATCCATGTGTCTTCCTAACTGAGAATGGCAGACATTGAAGCCAGAGAAGGAAGCTCCACACATTCCACTATGGGAAAACAGACTTGGAAGGCATTAGCAAAATTAGCCATAGGAAACAGTGTGCCCCTCGAATAAAGAAGGAGAGATAGACGCAGCCACCCTGGTGGAATGTAGAAGTAGAGGAAGCTTGGCGAAACACGAGAACAACCGGCCAAGACATGGAGGAAAGCCAGAAAGAATGGAAGTACACAATATAAGCTCTTGAAGCGTCTGAAAGAAAAGGTCGACCAACAAATGATGCACTTTAAACTATATGCTATGCAGGCTAAAGATGCCAAGTGGGATGATTTCTGTAAACATTAGTATGCTCAGAAAACTCGCTGGCCACGTGCTGGTGCTTCATCAGAGCATGCATAGCACAACACAACACAGAGGCATAGCAGACTTGAAAGAGCACAGGCTAAATATGGCACAAATCTGAAGAGAGCAAAGCTCTAGCTTGCCTGCTACATTGAGCAGACTGACTACAGAAATGAGGCTGTAAGAATAAGGATACGGGGGTCGATCTCAGAATTGTGTGAGGATGTAGTGCTGGGAGAAGATCTCACAACCGATGCTATTCGCACAACATTTAAAAGGTCACACAACACTGCTCCTGGTCCAAATGGTGTTCAGTACGACGACATAGGCGATTAAGCTGACGACGACTTGCAAAAACTGGCCAAATAGTTTAATGCCAGCATTCAGAGTGGCTAGATGAAGGAGGTGTGACTACACTGCTATTTACTACCGCTACCGAAGCCAATCAAGGACCATTCTCAGATCAGTGCCTACAGAATCATCACGATGTAGAACACTGCGGGCAAGCTGCTGGGGAAAATAGTTTCCCATGAACTCACCTCAAACAGATACGCGCATTCCCACCCACACTCGGAGGTTATAGATGTAACAAAAAGACATGGCTCAATGCGGCAGTCTACGCCTATGACGTCTTCGAAGGCCTCCACACGCGAGAGTTGATATGTGCTGCTGCTATAAAACTGAAGGACGCATACAACAAAGTACCATTTTTGATAACTCGTTTACATGCTCCTCAAATTCGCGGTGCACCCCTTTCCCATTCGATGAATCACTGCGGCACTGTTTCAGAGGAAAGTGATACTCAGATGTGGAAGTTTGTTATCTGAACCAACATCCATTTTTTCCCAAAGCTGACACAAGTCTCACCATTGTCACCAGTTCTATTTAACGTATACACAATAGCGATCACGTAACAACAGCTGGATGGAATGGGAAGAACTATGACTTTTGCTGATGATATTCTGGTATATCGACAGGGAAGAGACAGAAGTGAAATCGCCTCCACAATGCAAGACGAACTCGATCGCATCTCTTCGTGGTGTGGAGTATCATCATGTGCCTTGGTTAATCCTAATAAAGCATCAGTTTCATGGTTCTCCATTAACAATCATATCGTTAAAATGACCACACCGGTAGTACGAATGGGAGCTGATGAGGTGACCAGGGACAGGTTGATGACATACCTCGGAGTTAAGTTTGATAACAGTCTGTGTTTTCGTGATCTCGTCGTCCATGTGATAACAGAATCCTGCCAAGGACTACCCACCTTAAAGATCATGGCAGCTGCCAATATCGAACAGAGGCTACTTTCTTTCTATTTCAGGGACTAGTCCTCGCACCAATCGAGTATGTCCTGGCAGTTCTTACTGTCAGTACGACGAAAACTGACCGGCTTGAGAAAATACAAAATGACGTCATGCGCATTATCTTAGGGTGTAGGAGGGACACTCCCTGTGTAGCAATGAGGTATCTTTTTGACTTTCCAACTATGGATGACAGAATCAAGATCTGGAAAGCACGAGCGTACCTGAACGATTAGTGCAGGTAAAGAGCATCCATTGCACCACGAGCTCAATACAAGGAAAGGTGCAAAGCTACGTAAAATGAGGGAAATCTTGGTTGGACCGAGCAGAAGATGTCATCAAATAGGTCTGTGGGCTTACCAATATCAACGCTGGCCTGAAGAGGATACCGATGCTTACGTTATTTAGGGGCACGTTCTCGTGCAGGGAACCGAACTTCATTTATTGAAGCATGCCTTTTTATTGTTTGACTTCATTATTTCTAACACAACTTATCATTTGTTTGAATTCATTATTTCTAGCATACCTTATCATTTGTTTGAATTAATTATTTCTAACATACCTTATCATTTGTTTGAACTCATTATTTCTAGCATACCGTATCATTTGTTTGCATTAATTATTTCTAACATACCTTATCATTTGTTTGAATTTATTATTTCCAACATACCTTATCATTTGTTTGAATTCATTATTTGTAGATTGTCTTGGCATGTGTTTGAATTCATTATTTGCATATTTTTCTCGTTACCATAGCTACCATCTTATTGGAAAGTTCTGGTCTAGATTGAAAAAAGCTTCTGCTTCGAATCCCATTCATAGAGATCTTATGTTTGCATCATCATTTACTTCTCAGACAGTCTTGATATTTTACAAAGTAAATCAGATGGTAGATGTACACCAGAGGTGAGATGGTAGATGTACACCTGAGGTGAGATGGTAGATGTACACCTGAGGTGAGATGGTAGATGTACAACAGAGGTGATATGGTAGATGTACACCTGAGGTGAGATGGTAGATGTACACCAGAGGTGAGATGGTAGATGTACACCAGAGGTGAGATGGTAGATGTACACCAGAGGTGAGATGGTAGATGTACACCAGAGGTGAGATGGTAGATGTAAACCAGAGGTGAGATGGTAGATGTACACCAGAGGTGAGATGGTAGATGTACACCTGAGGTGAGATGGTAGATGTACACCTGAGGTGAGATGGTAGATGTACACCAGAGGTGAGATGGTAGATGTAAACCAGAAGTGAGATGCAGACTGGCTCAGGTAAAATGCAGCTTTCCAAAAATTGAGGAAGATATTGTGCAATCGATTTTTGACAATAGAAACAAGAAAAATAATTCTAAAATGTTATGTAGAGCCAGTCTTAACATGTGGATGTGAATCATGGACAATAGAACAACAGACAAGAAAATCACTGGAGTCTGTAGAAATGTGGTTTTACAGAAGAATGTTGAGAATACCATGGACAGCTAAGGAAGGTAATGGAAACGTTCTGAAAGAGGCCAGAGCAAAAAGAGAGCTAATTTCCAATATTAGGAAGAAACAATCATTTTTTGGCTATGTGATGAGAAGAGAACAACTGGAATATATTATAACAACTGGAAAAATTGAGGGACGAAGAGATAGAGGGAAGCCAAGAGAAAAAATACCAGACAGCTTAAGAGAATGGCTTGGCATAAGGGCAAAAACAGAAATGATAAATACTGTCGTGATCGAAAGTTCTGGAGAGACATGACCACCTACGTCAGCAGGCCCGGTACTTGATGATGATGAGTATTTTAATGGTAGTTAATGAAGTCAACAGCGGATATCATGCCTATACAAATGGTAGACATGGTAATGTTTGAGAATGTCAAGATAGTACTATTTGCATTAATGGCGGTAATGACGGTGGATGTTACAATACCAATATTAGCAAGACTATGTTTGTGAAAGGTATGATAATGACAATGATGTTGGGTGACAATAATATTGGTATGTCACGACAGAGATGCGATTTCTCAGAAAAATGTTGGAAGTTCCTTGGACAGCTAAAAAGACCAATGAGAAAGCTCTCAAAGAGGCCAACACAAAAAGGGAGCCTTTAAAAAACATCAGAAAGGAGCAATCAACATTATTTGCTCACATCACGAGAAGAGGAAAGTTGAAATACTTGGTTACAACTGGCAAAATAAAAGGAACGAGAGATCGCGGACGACAAAGAGAAAAAAAAATACTTGATAGCTTGGTGTCATGGCATTGAAAACAGTCAACAACAGAACTCATACGATGCACTGTGGATAGAAGATTGTGGAAGGACATGATCGCCAACGCCAACCGGTACGGCTCATGATGATGATGATGATGATATCACGATAGTTCAGTCTTCTTATTTTTCTACCTTTCAGCTCCCTGTGGAGCATAGGTCTTCAAGAAACATTTTCCAAATCGTTCTGTTTCTTGCCATTCTTTTAAGATCATTCCATGGCATCCCCGTCATCTTCATCTCTGCTTCCATCTGTCTTCTCCAAGAAATCATTGGTCTTCCTATTTGTCTTTTTCTATGTGGATTTCAAAAAGGGCCTGTTGTGTAATACTCTCAGTTGGCTTCCGTAGTGTGTGTCCTATTCAGCGCCATCGTCTTCGATGTATCTCTTTATCCACTGGTATTTGACTGGTATGTTTCCATAATTGTATGTTTGTGATTTTTTCCTGCCATTTCCATCATTTTATTCAGCTTAAGCATCCATTAATGAAGGGTTGTATCTTCATGATTGTCATTTATGTTGTTCTCTTTATTCCAAAGCCATATAATAGGACTGACGTAACATTGTAGAATATTTTTATTTTAGTATTTAACCTAATTTATTTGGTCTTCCATACGCGTTAGTTCTGTGTATGACAGTGAATTTGTTTTGGGATGTCCCTTCTGTACTGTTAATTGCAATGAAGTAGTTGTGGATATAACGATATATTTACATATGTGAGCAGCAGTGAAGTTCATTGTGGATGTCACTACAGTACTGTGGATAACAATGGACTTGTTTGTGGATGTCACGATAGTAGAGTGGTTGGCAATGAGGTGTCATGTTGATGTCATAAAATAGTACTGTGGATGACAATGGAGTTGTTGGTGGATGTCACAATAGTACTGTAGTGGCATCCACCAGCAACTCCATTGGCTCAGATAACCAGCTTCCACATCTGAGTATCACTTTCCTCTGAAACAGTGCCGCAGTGATCCATCGAATGGGAAAAGGGTGCACCGCCAATTTGAGGAGCATGTGAATGAGGTGTCTAAATGGTACTTTGTTGTATGCATCCTCCAGTTCTAAAGCAGCAGCACATGTCTACTCTCGTCTATGGAAGCCTTCGAAGACGTCATAGGCGTAGACTGCCGCATTGAGCCATGTCTTTTTGTTACATCTATAATTTCCGAGTGTGAGTGGGAATGCGCGTATCTGTTTGAGGTGAGTTCACGGGCAACTATTTTCTCCAGCAGCTTGCCCGCAGTGTTCTACATCGTGATGATTCTGTAGGCACTGATCTGAGAATGGTCCTTGATTGGCTTAGGTAGCGGTAGTAAAAAGCAGTGTAGCCACACCTCCTTCAACTAGCCACTCTAAATGCTGGCATTAAACTATTTGACCAGTTTTGTCAAGTCGTCGTCAGCTTAATCGCCTATGTCGTCGTACTGAACACCATCTGCACCAGGAGCAGTGTTGTGTGACCTTTTTAATGTTGTGCGAATAGCATTGGTTGTGATTGTGAGATCTTCTCCCAGCCCTACATTCTCACACAATTCCGAGAACGACCCCCGTATCCTTATTCTTACAGCCTCGTTTCTGTAGACAGTCTGCTCAATGTAGCAGGCAAGCTAGAGCTTTGCTCTCTTCAGATTTGTGCCATATTTAGCCTGTTACACTTTCAAGTCTGCTATGCCTCTGTGTTGTGCCATTTATGCTCTGATGAAGACGCCAGAATGTGGCTAGCGAGTTTTCTGAGCATACTAATTTTTACAGAAATCATCCCACTTGGCATCTTTAGCCTGCACAGCACATAGTTTAAAGTGCATCATTTTTTCTTCGACCTCATCTTTCAGACGCTTCAAGAGCTTATATTGTGTACTTCCATTCTTTCTGGCTGCGTCTTTCTCTCCTTCTTTATTCGAGGGGCACACTGTTTCCTACGACTAATTTTGCTAATGCCTTCCAGGTCTGTTTTCCCATAGTGGAATGTGTGAAGCTTCCTTTTCTGGCTTCAATGTCTGCCATTCTCAGTTAGGATGACACATGGATAATGATCACTTCCTTGTAATCCTAGTACAGTCCACCTGGAAACCGGTGCGAAGACGAAAGACACAATTGCCACGTCTATCACACTTTCAGAGTCTCTTTTAGAGTGGCCGTTCTGGTTGGCCTTCCATCATTCAAGCACACTAAATAGACCGATACCAGTGCGTTCTCTAGGTCTTCTCCCTGCTTGTTGGTTATGACGTTACTCCACTTGTTTCCTCTAGCATTAAAGTCTCCACAGAAAATGATGATCTCCTCCTCGAACGCGAAGAGATTCTGCCATTGTTGTGTGTCCACCTTCCCATGACAGGCGTACACATTTACAAGCACGAAAGGAACTGGAGTCAGCTCCCTAACCTGCAATTCTGCATTGTCCCACGCAAACATATCAACATCAGATGCCAGATTCAATGAACTAGTCTATTGATCATATTGTTTAATATGTATAGTGAGATTATTGCAAGATCCATAAGGGGCATGCCTGGAATAACAATTGGAGGTCATAATATAAATAATCTAATGTATGCTAATTTAAGATGATTTAAAAAGAATGTTAGACATTATTGTGAAAGAATGCACAAATAAAGGACTAAATAAAAAATAAATGTAGATAGAAATGTGTGGGCAGACATGACCGCCTACGCCAGCAGCACGGTACTTGATGATGATGATGAATGTGTACACCCAATCGTCTTTTTCGATTCAATGAACTATTCTACTGATCTCATTAAACTTGGTTAATGCCCAAAACAGATTGTCTATTAGATCCAACAATTCTCTAAAGGAATCTCTAAATTGTTATCTAATTTGGAAGAAAGACAAACTGACGTAGTATTGTCAGCATTATTTAAAAAAAAAATGCGGATGTAAAACCAAACGTTATGGAACGATAATAATATAGCACATTCCAACAACGTTTATTTTCGTTTATTCTATTCTGTTTTTTTTTTGTATTCTAAAATTACATTAAAACGTTCCAATGCTTGTATTTGTTTTGTTTACGTTTTAACCTTTCTCTAGCAAATTAAAAAATAAACGGACGGTGTACAATAAACACAACATGATAACGTTAATTAAACATTAACGATAGAGAGAAGTCATTTATTTTAATTTTTAGATTTCATTTGCCAAACATATAAGGATAATGTCCGAAAATGACACCTGATCGTGTTGAACTGCATGATGACATCAGCCTGGAGAAAGAAAGAAATTGAAATATATCTTTAATGTGTACATTAAAATGCAATTAAATAATAAGATAATCATTATTATTTGTATTATTATTTTCATTACATAATAAATACTGACTTGTTAGGTAGAGACTTTATATAGTCGAAGTCTAGGGGAGACAACCCTGAATATACTACAGATGTGGGGCGGACAACTAACATTGTCAACCTTGACTGGTTACCTTGTGTTGTCACAACATTGGCAAGTTAAACAACGGCAATTAATAGTTTCATTGGTTCCCCCTTGTCCAATAGAAAGCAACCAATGCTACAGTGGATGTCAGCAAGTAACCGAATACGAGGTAAGTTCTATAGGAAGACACAGCTGGGAATGGGGAGAAATAGATGTTTTTGTTCCCTTCAAATTAGATAATTGTACTTCATCAAATGGAAAACTGAAATGCTGGATGTATATCGACTTGGACAATGGACGAGTGACGCCGAATCAGGTGAACGATGTTTGATAAACAAAATAATCTTTTCTTCTGGTTATTATTGACCATAGCCAGGCACCAAAAGGGATCGATATCGCTGTAGATACAGAGGGAGCAAGATTAGTGTATTGGGACTATATCGTGATAGAATACAACGGTGTTCATGCCGTGTTTATATTCTAAATATTAAAATACGAAATGATTACTAGCATCTGTCAACAGAATGTTATTTCTATAAAACCGATGTACTGCTCTGGATCATTGATAACACACGATGGAGAGACTAGAACTAGATAGAAAGAGTGAACACAATTGGGAGAAAATAAAACAGTTGCTGTGGAACTTTACTGATGGACATATCTGCTGAAACACAATTAATTAATGCCGGCTAATGCTATTGCTACAGAAGCATACTCAGGGTACAATGGTCGGAGGAAAGATTGAAAACATGTCGATTATGCAAAAACATCTATAAACAATAGCTGATAAAGAATATAAGAAGGAAAATAAAATATGTTGGTTCTGTAAAGTGACATGGTCGAGAGAATGTGATAATGTGTTGTAGAGCTTAAGGTAAACGAGAGATAGGAAGACTAGAGGACGGTGGGAGCTAGACACCATAGACGAATTGACAATGAAAACTGCACAGAGAATGTAATAATGTGTTGTAGAGCTTAAAGTAAACGAGAGATAGGAAGACTAGAGGACGGTGGGAGCTAGACACCATAGACGAATTGACAATGAAAACTGCACAGAGAATGTAATAATGTGTTGTAGAGCTTATAGTAAACGAGAGATAGGAAGACTAGAGGACGGTGGGATCTAGATAGCACAGACGAATTGACAACGAGAACTTCAGAGTAACTGTCAAGCAAGCCCCCCCCCCTCCTCCCCCCCCTCCAACAGTGTCAGGCTAAATGATGATAATGATGACTGCTTTAGAATCACATTTGATCAGAAAGCTTCCGAAGTGACAGGTCAGCGAAATACTTTCAAGGGGGGGGGGGTATGTTTGCAACACTCGGACACACAATGTATAATTAATCAACAACAGATACAAGAACATTTCCCAGTAGACTGCCCCAAACAGGATCGAACCCATGCTTCTCGGCACATCGCCTTGCTACAAGATCCTATGCATTTAAGATATACACGACCAACTAAGCAGCCTGCCAAGGAGGGCAGAATTGAATACTACATTGTCATGATAGAGAAACTACTCTATTGGTTTGATCGCTTGCTCTCATAATATCTCGTAGACAATTTGATAAAAAAATGAGCTGCTAAAGGGATCTATCTATCTATCTATCTATCTATCTATCTATCTATCTATCTATCTATCTATCTATCTATCTATCTATCTATCTATCTATCTATCTATCTATCTATCTATCTATCTATCTATCTATCTATCTATCTATCTATCTATCTATCTATCTATCTATCTATCTATCTATCTATCTATCTATCTATCTATCTATCTATCTATCTAATCTATCTATCTATCTATCTATCTATCTATCTATCTATCTATCTATCTATCTATCTATCTATCTATCTATATCTATCTATCTATCTATCTATCTATCTATCTATCTATCTATCTATCTATCTATCTATCTATCTATCTATCTATCTATCTATCTATCTATCTATCTATCTATCTATCTATCTATCTATCTATCTATCTATCTATCTATCTATCTATCTATCTATCTATCTATCTATCTATCTATCTATCTATCTATCTATCTATCTATCTATCTATCTATCTATCTATCTATCTATCTATCTATCTATCTATCTATCTATCTATCTATCTATCTATCTATCTATCTATCTATCTATCTATATATCTATCTATCTATCTATCTATCTATCTATCTATCTATCTATCTATCTATCTATCTATCTATCTATCTATCTATCTATCTATCTATCTATCTATCTATCTATCTATCTATCTATCTATCTATCTATCTATCTATCTATCTATCTATCTATCTATCTATCTATCTATCTATCTATCTATCATCTATCTATCTATCTATCTATCTATCTATCTATCTATCTATCTATCTATCTATCTATCTATCTATCTATCTATCTATCTATTGTCCTTTCGAGCCGAAGACGGCACATAGGACAGAACTACAATCTCAAAAACAGAAACCTTGCGTGCCAAAGTGGCACATATTGCAGAGATCACTGTGTTTCCATAACAATGCTTTTTACAATGACAGCTTGTCAAGTCATCGATCAAACTCCTTAGTCGCCTCTTACGACATGCCTGGAAGGTCACATTGTCACTGGAATCTACTTTGCCTTAAATCATAGACAGCGCCTAACGTTAAAATACATAAGTCTCACTTTCAATGCTCAAAGAATGTCTATGTTCATTGCATTGATCACTCCTACAGCTATGGTCATGATACTGACTTCGCTGTTGCTACTTTTATGTCAGTCGCTGTAAATTCAATTCATGTTTTTTTTTGTTTCACTTTCAATCAGCAATTGCATGCAGAACATTCTATCTTTACAAGAAGGCAATGGTATATTTACAAGAAAAAATTGTATCTTTACAAGAAGGCACTGATATCTTTACAAGAAGGCAATAGCATATTTACAAGAAGAAAGTGTATCTTTACACGACGACACTAATATCTTTACAAGAAGACAATGGCATATTTACAAGGCAATGGCATATTTACAAGAAGAAAATGTTATCTTTACAAGAAAACACTAATATATTTACAAGAAGGCAATGCCATATTTACAAGGCAATGCCATATTTACAAGGCAATGACATATTTACAAGAAGGCAATGCCATATTTACAAGAAGAAAATGGTTTCTAGACACGAAGTAAATTGTATATTTATAAGAAGACAGTGTTATCTTTACAAGAACACAATGGTATCTTTGCAAGTAGACAATGACGTCTTTACAAGAAGACATCGGTACCTTTAGAAGCAGACAATTTACAAACACTCTAAACCACAAAACTGTCTGCTTGAATATAAATTATAACTGTTCAATTATGTGTTTGTTGTCAGAGACAATAGTAGCAGCACATCATCATCGTGTGCCATATATGTTGGCGTAGGCGATCATGTCCTTCCACAATTTTATGTCTAGATTGCATAGTATCAATCCTTTTGTTGACTGCTTTCCGTGCGACGAGATAATGAGATATTGCATTTTCTAATCATTCTGAATAGTCTTTGCCAGTTGTAACCAGGTATCCCAACATTCATCTTCTTATGATGTACCCGACACATGTTGATACTAAATAGATTTTGCCAGTGGTAACCAGGTATCCCAACATTCATCTTCTTATGATGTACCCGACACATGTTGATACAAAATAGATTTTGCCAGTTGTAACCAGGTATCCCAACATTCATCTTCTTATGATGTACCCGACACATGTTGATACTAAATAGATTTTGCCAGTTGTAACCAGGTATCCCAACATTCATCTTCTTATGATGTACCCGACACATGTTGATACTAAATAGATTTTGCCAGTTGTAACCAGGTATCCCAACATTCATCTTCTTATGATGTACCCGACACATGTTGATACTAAATAGATTTTGCCAGTTGTAACCAGGTATCCCAACATTCATCTTCTTATGATGTACCCGACACATGTTGATACTAAATAGATTTTGCCAGTTGTAACCAGGTATCCCAACATTCATCTTCTTATGATGTACCCGACACATGTTGATACTAAATAGATTTTGCCAGTTGTAACCAGGTATCCCAACATTCATCTTCTTATGATGTACCCGACACATGTTGATACTAAATAGATTTTGCAAGTTGTAACCAAGAATTCTAACATGCATCTTCTCACGGTGTACTCGACAAATGTCGAATGTTTCTTACTGATGTTTTTTTTTTCTTTAAAAGCTTCATTTTTGTGTTTGCATCTTTGAGAATATCCTCGTTAGGGCATGTCTCGTTTCTAGCTGTCCATGGACCTCTCAATAGTAGTTCCGGAAATCTCGTATCTGTAACCACCAATCGTCGGTTCTGCAGCGCGTAATTATTAAAAAAAAATACACGTCATGTCAAGAACTAACAAAAAAATAGTAATTTGCTGAAAACATAAAACAAAAAAATAGTAATTTGCTGAAAACATAAAACAAAAAAATAGTAATCTGCTGAAAACATAAAACAAAAAAATAGTAATTTGCTGAAAACATAAAACAAAAAAATAGTAATTTGCTGAAAACATAAAACAAAAAAATAGTAATTTGCTGAAAACATAAAACAAAAAAATAGTAATTTGCTTAAAACATAAAAACATAATAAATTCCAGAACTCACGTTTCCATATCCCGGAAAAGTTACAATCAGAGTTTGTTCTATCACTGATGTTGTCCACTGTGTACAAGAAATTAACGAAGTCTGTCGTACACTTGTCTTTCCCCATGTTGCGTATGCAATTTGACCGTCCATCTTCATACCTGTTGATAGAGAAAAAAAAAATTTCGAACTAACATTTTATTGAAAGAAACATTCTTGACAGGATCGACAAACTTCAGCATGTCCCGATGTTTGACGATCTTGTCAAGTCTATTCATCATGTCTCTATGTTTGTCTATTCATCATGTCTCTATGTTTGTCTATTCATCATGTCTCTATGTTTGTCTATTCATCATGCCCCTATGTTTGTCTATTCATCATGTCTCTATGTTTGTCTATTCATCATGTCTCTATGTTTGTCTATTCATCATGTCTCTATGTTTGTCTATTCATCATGTCTCTATGTTTCTCTATTCATCATGCCTCTATGTTTGTCTATGCATCATGTCTCTATGTTTGTCTTTACATCATGTCTCTATGTTTGTCTATTCATCATGTCTCTATGTTTGTCTATTCATCATGTCTCTATGTTTGTCTATTCATCATGTCTCTATGTTTGTCTATTCATCATGTCTCTATGTTTGTCTATTCATCATGTCTCTATGTTTGTCTATTCATCATGCCCCTATGTTTGTCTATTCATCATGCCCCTATGTTTGTCTATTCATCATGCCCCTATGTTTGTCTATTCATCATGTCTCTATGTTTGTCTATTCATCATGTCTCTATGTTTGTCTATTCATCATGTCTCTATGTTTGTCTATTCATCATGTCTCTATGTTTCTCTATTCATCATGCCTCTATGTTTGTCTATGCATCATGTCTCTATGTTTGTCTTTACATCATGTCTCTATGTTTGTCTATTCATCATGTCTCTATGTTTGTCTATTCATCATGTCTCTATGTTTGTCTATTCATCATGTCTCTATGTTTGTCTATTCATCATGTCTCTATGTTTGTCTATTCATCATGTCTCTATGTTTGTCTATTCATCATGCCCCTATGTTTGTCTATTCATCATGCCCCTATGTTTGTCTATTCATCATGCCCCTATGTTTGTCTATTCATCATGTCCCTATGTTTGTCTATTCATCATGTCTCTATGTTTGTCTATTCATCATGCCCCTATGTTTGTCTATTCATCATGTCTCTATGTTTGTCTATTCATCATGTCTCTATGTTTGTCTATTCATCATGTCTCTATGTTTGTCTATTCATCATGTCTCTATGTTTGTCTATTCATCATGCCCCTATGTTTGTCTATTCATCATGTCTCTATGTTTGTCTATTCATCATGATCCTATGTTTGTCTATTCATCATGTCTCTATGTTTGTCTATCCATCATGTCTCTATGTTTGTCTATTCATCATGCCCCTATGTTTGTCTATTCATCATGCCCCTATGTTTGTCTATTCATCATGTCTCTATGTTTGTCTACTCATCATGTCTCTATGTTTGTCTATTCATCATGTCTTTATGTTTGTCTATTCATCATGTCTCTATGTTTGTCTATTCATCATGTCTCTATGTTTGTCTATGCATCATGTCTCTATGTTTGTCTATTCATCGTGTCTCTATGTTTGTCTATTCATCATGCCCCTATGTTTGTCAATTCATCATGTCTCTATGTTTGTCTATTCATCATGTCTCTATGTTTGTCTATTCATCATGTCTCTAGGTTTGTCTATGCATCATGTCTCTATGTTTGTCTATTCATCATGTCTCTATGTTTGTCTATTCATCATACCCCTATGTTTGTCTATTCATCATGTCCCTATGTTTGTATATTCATCATGTCTCTATGTTTGTCTATTCATCATGCCCCTATTTTTGTCTATTCAGAGTCTTAGTTTACCATCGCATTGTCTATATCTGGCACTTGTGAAAGATTTTTATTTCTGACCGACAAAGCTTCTAGGTTCACCCAGCCACTACATATAGGTACAAGATATGTTTTTCTGAGAAGTAAAACAGGTCTGGCGTTATACTGACTACACCACCCCACAAATGTGCTGGGGTCATAAAATAATGTATGCTCACTGCATAATGTTCCCCAAAAGCTTAGCAACAAGTAGTGGGAACTCTTTTGTGTTATCTATTTTTGTCTTTAAAAAGGAACAGTGTTACAGCTGAGCCCTTTTAAAACGTCAATCCAGCATTCTATCGCAGTAACGTGAGCTTTTGTATTGAATTATTTTATTATTTATAAATATCACATTTATCCTGTCTCTAAATATCAAGTTTGTCCCTAATTCCGTTGATTTCTCCAGTTTCGCTGGTCATCTTAGTATTATTTTTTTTAAATCACATTACGTGAGAACGTCTCTGTTGTGTTTAGCGTACGTGCTCGGTCTTAGGTTAAACTTTGTTTAACTTTCTGACTCTACAATTCGTTATTTAATAAAAATATTATTTTTTTTGTGGGGGGGGGGGGGTTGAAACATAAGCTTCTAAATTAATCTTGTGAACTGTTAATCTCATAGATATACAGAATTCGGAAAAGAAATTATATATTTTCATTTTTTTTTATTTCCCGATGACCAGTGTGTGCAGAGATCTGTATGAAGCACCGATTGCAAGTGAAGCATACAAGTTGATGTTGATATACGAAGGGAACGCGTAGACACAAATTATCCACGATGGAGCCCACAAAACAACAGAAAGAGTTGTGTGCTGTAGAATACTCGTCAAGTATGGGAGGAGATTTATATTGATTAGATAACACCGTGTCACTAAGAACACCCACAGTGAATCTTTGTAAGATTGGACATCAAGTGGAAATCGCGGTTGGAGGAATAGACCTGGAGACAGTTCAGAACTACAACTACCTTGGACATAATATAACCAGTGATGGAAAATGTACAACTGAAATAAACAAAAGATTAGGAACGGCAACAAGCTATTAGAGTAGCATAGAGAGGTTCCTGCCGCCTATCCACCATATACCGGAAGTTCACGTCCTCTTGAAAATGATGATCGTCATTTTTTTTTTTTTTTGGGTGTATAGCGCTTGATGATGTTAGGCCATCGTTATTATGTCAATTCCGAACATATAAACACACAGTTAGTCGTCGCATTATCCACGTCGCACATCAAATAACAGACCGTAAGATTAGCGTACGGCCGGTCTAGGGATATACGATGACGTAGCACACACAACAATGTCCTTTAGATTTCTGATTACTCTAGTCATTGCAGCCTACGACGAACACAACACGGTGCAAATTCCCTAAAGAGATAAAACTGCGGCTGACTTGACGAAGCAGTTCACATTAATGAGTAACATGTAAATAACTTGCATCAAGCAATTCCAACAACGGCTATGAACAGCACCAATGTGACGTAAAGCGCAGATCAAGTCTAGACGGGGTTGAAGGTCGCATTCACAAATCTTGATTTGTCGAAAAGAAAATATTGCCGGCGTACGACTTTACTTTATCGGCGCAGATGTAGTAAGTAGAACATCATTTTGACTTTAAATAAGAAAAGTGCAACGGGGAACCGAAATTAATCAGACCCCTAATGTACTTTCGGCAGCGATCGAGAGTACGCGAACTAGATCCACCATTTAAAAAAAACGGAAGCCATATTCTACATGAGAACAATAATTTAAAAGTACACAGAAGTAAAGAAAAAAATATATGCCTGCTTCATAAACTACACCAGAGCTTTTGATAGAGTACACCACAAACAACTTATAGAATGCCTAAAAAAGATACATCTATAAGACATGGACATTCGTCTAATATATAATATATACTGGGAGCAAACAGCAATAATAAAACATAACAAAGAGAACTCTACAACCATTGATATAAAAAAGAGGAGTAAGACAAGGATGCATCCTATCACCAAGCTTAGTCAATATATACACTGAGCAAATCTTTAAAAAACTTCAGAGGGCTGCCAGGCCTACAAATTAATGGAAAGATAATCAATAACCTAAGATATGCTGATGATACTGTTCTACTAGCAGCAAATCCTAAAGATCTACAACAATTACTTAATGTAATAAACACGACAAGCAAAAAATATGGACTAGATATGAATATCAAAAAGACTAAAACCATGATCATAAACAAAGAAAATACTCAAAACCCACAAATGGATATCAAAATTGAAGGAATAGACCTGGAGACAGTTCAGAACTACAACTACCTTGGACATACTATAACCAGTGATGGAAAATGTACAACTGAAATAAATAAAAGAATAGGAATGGCAAAAAGTAAGTTTAATGTCATGAAGAACATATTAACAACAAAACAAATAACACCAGGTCTAAAACTAAGAATAGCAAAATGTTACATCTTCTCAATATTCCTATACGGTGCAGAAACATGGACATTGGACAAGAAAACAGAACAGAGAATTGAAGCTTTTGAAATGTGAATATATAGAAGAATAGGTAGAATTGGATTGAAGTATAAGAAAACAAACGATGAAGTCTTAAAACAACTAAAAATGAAAAGAGAACTACTAAGCACAATTCAAACAAGACAAATGCGATTTTTGGGCCATGCTAAAAGACACAACAGCCTACTAAAAGTAATCCTGGAGGGGAAAATACAAGGTAAACGAGGCAGAGGCAGACCAGGACTAACATGGACGAGTAACATCAAAAGATGGACCAACCAGCCTATGACAACCTGCACCATCAAAGCAGGAGACAGAGCAGAATGGCGCTCCGTGGTAGCCAACCTTCGTTGCGGAGACGGCACTCGATGATGATGATGATCTCTCTCTATCACTCTCTAAATCTCTATTTCTCTATATCTCTCTATATATCTATCTCTATCTCTCTCTCTCTCACTCTCTCTCTCATTGCATATTAATATTCATATTCGCCTTGACATGGTAGACAAAGGGCTACCAACGGACTATAATTCTCCAAGACTCATACATGCCATACACGTACATAATCTTTTTCAATGTACCATAATCTATTTCAATGTACTACTATTTATGTCTGCATTCGTGCGTATGACTTTCAACAATCTTTACTTGTGTTATTTATACTCATCATCATGTGCCATACCGGTTGGCGTATGCGATCATGTCCCTCCAAAATCTTCTATCCACAGTACATCGTACCAGTTCTGTTGTTGGCTGTTTTCCATGCCATGACCCCAAGCTATCCAGTATTTTCTCTCTTTGTCGTCCGCGATCTCTCTTTCCTTTTATTTTGCCAGTTGTAACCAAGTATTCCAACTTTCCTCTTCTCATGTTGTGCCCGAAAAATGTTGATTGTTTCTTTCTGATGTTTTTTAGGAGCTGCCTTTTTGTGTCGGCCTCTTTGAGAACTTCCTCATTGGTCTTTTTAGCTGTCCAGGGAACTTTCAACATTCTTCTGAGAAATCGCATCTCTGTGGCCTCTAATTGTCTTTTAAGTTGTTTGTCTACTGTCCATGATTCGCTTCCATAGGTCAGAATTGGTTCTATATAGCACCGATGAACTCTCTTTCTCATTTCTATTGACATAGATTTGTTGCATAAGATATTTTTCATTTTCTGAAATGTTATTTTGGCCTGAGCTATTCTGCTTTTTTATTTCTGTGGTGCATCTTTCATCTGATGTTATTATTGTGCCCAAGCAGATGTTGCACTTGTTTCAGATGTGTCCTGTTTATTTTTATGCTGCATGATGGTGATGATTGTTTCTTCGATATGACCATTACTTCTGTTTTCTTACTATTCAGACTAATGTATTTCTTCTTGCTTTCTTTTACTTTCATGTCTATCATTTCTTGTAGTTCATTCTATGTCTGTGCTATTAAGACTGTGTCATCCACATATACCAAATTATTTATGTTGTGACCGTTGATTTCAATTCCTTTTTTGTCAACTATTGATCTCATAATGTGTTCGCTGTAAAGTGAAAACAAATCCAGCGACAGAACAAAGTTATTTTGTATTATATTACATAATTTTGTTTTAATTAATGTTGTTTTATCCATGCATACCTCATTACGTCATGCAACACTCACCCGCCGATTTGAAGATGTTAAATTTATCTCCTAGTACAAACAATTAACAGCCTTGTTACGCAAAAACAGAGGCTATACGAATAATCAAATCAAGACACCCATTAAACATTAACATCAAAGATAAAGAAATAAAACACGTAGAGGAATTCAAGTATTTAGGCACAATGTTCACAGAAGATGGAAAACTAGACAGAGAAATTGACATGAGAATACAAAAAGCAAATGCTGTCACATACCAGCTTTCACCATTGCTAAGACATCCAAACATTTCTATGCCAGCTAAACAACAAATGATAATTAGCATTTTCATACCAACTTTGTGCTATGAAAGTCAAACATGGGCCTTTTCTAAATCGCATTTAAGAAAGATCAATACATGTGAGATGCGATGCTTGAGAAAAGTAACAAACAACACAAGAAGAGATAGAATACCAAATGAAACCATAAGAAAAATGGTAGGAACAAAACCCTGCCAGGAATATATAGAACAACAACTTAAATGGTTTGACTACCTGGTCAGAATTAATCCTTACCAATCACTATCAAGGGCGTTCTTCTCGAGAATGCACGGAAAAAGACCAAGAGGAAGACCCAGAAGAAGATGGATAGATGCAGTGACAGAGACATGTAACAACAAAGGAAAATCACTAATTTAGACAGTTCGAGCAGCTCAAGATCGACAAATGATATAAACCACGACACCTTTTAGGTATCAGTGAAAAGAGAAAAGAGAGGAAGAAGAAAATTACAATGCTCACATACATTTGGAAAGTAGAGAATGAGAAGGCTTTTTACGTGCCCTTTGAAAGTAGAGAACGGGACGGCCCTTTAGGTGCTCTTTGAAAGTAGAGAATGAGAAGGTTCTTTAGGTGCTCTTTGAAAGTAGAGAACGGGACGGCTCTTTAGGTGCTCTTAGAAAGTAGAGAATGAGAAAATTGTTTAGGTGCTCTTTGAAATAGATAAAGGGAAGGATCTTTAAGTGCTATTTAAAAAAGATAATGGGAAGGATCTTTAAGTGCTACTTGAAATAGATAATGGGAAGGATCTTTAAGTGCTATTTGAAATATATAATTGGAAGGATCTTTAAGTGCTATTTGAAATAGATAATTGGAAGGATCTTTCAATGCTATTTGAAATAGAGAATGGGAAGGATCTTTAAGTGCTATTTGAAATAGAGAATGTGAGGGATCTTTAAGTGCTATTTGAAATAGAGAATGGGAAGGCTCTTTAAGTGCTATTTGAAATAGATAATGGGAAGGACCTTTAAGTGCTATTTGAAATAGAGAATGGGAAGGCTCTTTAAGTGCTATTTGAAATATATAATGGGAAGGATCTTTAAGTATTATTTGAAATAGAGAATGGGAAGGCTCTTTAAGTGCTATTTGAAATTGAGAATGGGAAGGCTCTTTAAGTGCTATTTGAAATAGATAATGGGGAGGATCTTTAAGTGCTATTTGAAATAGAGAATGGGACGGCTCTTTAAGTGCTATTTGAAATAGATAATGGGAAGGATCTTTAAGTGCTTTTGCAAATAGAGAATGGGAAGGATCTTTGATTGCTAGTTGAAATAGAGAATGGGAAGGATCTTTAAGTGCTATTTGAAATAGAGAATGTGAGGGATCTTTAAGTGCTATTTGAAATAGAGGATGGGACGGCTCTTTAAGTGCTATTTGAAATAGATAATGGGAAGGACCTTTAAGTGCTATTTGAAATTGAGAATGGGAAGGCCCTTTAAGTGCTATTTGAAATATATAATGGGAAGGATCTTTAAGTACTATTTGAAATAGAGAATGGGAAGGCTCTTTAAGTGCTATTTGAAATTGAGAATGGGGAGGATCTTTAAGTGGTATTTGAAATAGAGAATGGGACGGCTCTTTAAGTGCTATTTGAAATAGATAATGGGGAGGATCTTTAAGTGCTATTTGAAATAGAGAATGGGACGGCTCTTTAAGTGCTATTTGAAATAGATAATGGGAAGGCTATGTATGTTCTCTTGGAAAGTAGAGAATGAAAAGAATGTCAAAAGGTAGGAAAACCTAGACATTGCTTTTTTTGATAAATAATGTAAGAAAAGAAAGCAAAATAAAATACAGAAGTACTTAACGTAAGGTTTATGATGGTCATCAGGTAGCGCATATATTAAAGGTAGGATGAATATACCTCGATGTGTATGTAAATGTATGTTCGCTACACGATGTGGCTGCCGGAGACCATGCTGTTAGGGGAGGAACGAATAGAGCTACTGTTTCATGTTGTAAATGGGTTTGGAATTGTCGCCTGTGCAGTTGAGTAGGATATGCACGGGGCGAACATGTCAACGTAATTTACCGATGCATTTATGAAAACAAATGATATGGCTAGTGATGGAACTAATGACTGCAAAGAAGTTGGTTCCGTGGATAGAATAGAATAGAATAAAATAGAGTAGAATAGAATAGAATATAATAAAATAGAGTAGAATAGAATAGAATAGAATAAAATAGAGTAGAGTAGAATAGAATAGAATAGAATAGAATAGAATAGAATAGAATAGAGTAGAATAGAATAGAATAGAATAGAATAGAATAGAATAGAATAGAATAGAATAGAATAGTGTGCTCTCTGATCGTTAATTGACATACAATCAGCCGCAGTACTTTGTTGCGATAGCCTCTCACAATTTCGTTGCTTTAAAAAAAAAGAAATACATAGACCGTTCTAATTCCCATCATTCAACTTGTCTTTATCACTTACTGGCACCACTCGTTTCCGCTTGGAAACGTTTCACGTTCAAGCAGTGGGTTGTATAGACGCTGTAAACAGAAGTAGATTCCGTTGTAGACTTTAGTACGCAGGGTAGTATCTTTGACGCATTCAGATTGAGCTATTGCCAAAGTTGCTGTAATGTACAGGAAAACAATGAAACAAAAACATATAATAATGTTCTACTTTTAAATAGTAAAACAGCAATTGCAAAGTGATGATATTATATAAAACTTTGAAAATATGTGGTTATACGTTTTTATATCTCTAGATAAACATTCTGTATCAGGTCTACGTTTCATTAACAACATCGTTTTTACGATAGCGGCTTGTTAAACCTCTGATCAACTATCAGAAGCCTTGAAAAGTTGTGGAAATCAAAACTCATCAGCACAAACACAAAACTTGGGCTATTCAAATCAAATGTACTATCAACCCTTACGTATGCGTGTGCAAGCTGGAAAACAACAAGAGATATAGAAACAAAGTTGAACGCATTCGAAAATAAATGTCTAAGGAAAATACTTGGTATAGCATGGAACGAATTCAAAACAAACGAGGAAATTAGAGAAATCACCAATCAACCACTAATATCTTCAGTAATAAAGAAAAGACGATGGTCATACGTTGGACATGTGATGAGAAGAGATAATAATCGAATAGCAAAGCAAGCCCTCATATGGGAAACAACAGGTAAAAGAAAAAGAGGAAGACCCAGGGAGACACTGAGAAGAACATTGATGAGAGAGGCAAGAGCAGCAGGAATCGGCTCCCTCAATGAGATAGAACTGCTTGCACAGAACAGAGACAGATGGCGAGATTTGATAAAATATCTTTAAAAGAAAACTGCTAGAACAAAAATTCATATAGGAGAAGGTGTATCTTGGTCTACGCCCTATGGGCCGGCTACGGCTCGAAAGGTCAATAGATAGATAAACATACAGAAGTAATTGTTATATTGAAGATACAGATCATAAGAAGAGGAATGTTAGAATATTTATTTCATCATCATCATCAAGTACCGGGCCTACTGGCGTAGGTGATCATGTCTCTCCACAACTTTTGATCTCGACAGTTATTTATCATGTCTGTTGTTGACCTTCTCCCAAGCCATTCTCTTAAGCTGTCTGTTATTTTTTCTCTTTACTTCCCTCTGTCTCTTCGTCCCTCAATTTTTCCAGTTGTTACAATATATTCCATTTGTTATCTTCTCATTACATGGCCAAAAATGATGATTGTTTCTTCCTAATATTGGAAATTAGCTCTCTTTTTGCTTTGACCTCTTTCAGAACATCTTCATTACTCTTCTTAGCTGTCCATGGCACTCTCAACATTCTTCTGTAAAACCACATTTCTTCTTTGCACATATTGTTATAGTGATTTAGAATCGCACATCTGCAGCAAATATGTGTACATAACTAGATATTACACCAGATTGGAGGGACATTAAGTGACTCAGCAATCGCTGGACAAAACTGGTACAGCTTTTATCATTGTAAACAACGGCATGGCAGTGCTCTCCCATGAGCACTCATGAGAGTAACGGTAAAGTACAGTTACATAGCAATTGTGTAATAAAGTGTCAGTGACTCAAATGGGGTAAGATTCAGCCATATAGCAATTGTGTAATAAAGTGTCAGTGACTCAAATGGGGTAAGATTCAGCCACATAGCAATTGTGTAATAAAGTGTCAGTGACTCAAATGGGCTAAGATTCATCCACATAGCAATTGTGTAATAAAGTGTCAGTGACTCAAATGGGGTAAGATTCAGCCACATAATGTGTTATGGCTAGTTCCCTTCCTCGTGGCCCTTCAATCCGAAAGAATATATTGTGTCCATTTAGATAGACTGGGTGCAGGCAGAGAATAGTTCATCATCATTGAGTGCCGTCTCCGCATCGAAGGTTGGCTATTATTAAGCGCCATTCCGCTCTGTCTCTTGCTTTGATGGTGCAGGTTGTCATAGGCTATCTTCTCCATCTTTTGATGTTACTCGTCCATTATAGCCTTGGTCTGCCTCTGCCTCTATTACCTTGTATTTTCCCCCTCCAATATTACTTTTAGTAGGCTGTTGTGTCTTTTAACATGCCACACGAATTGCATTTGTCTTTTTCTTATTGTGTTAGTTCTCTTTTAATTTTTATTTGTTTTTAAACGTCATCATTTGCCCTCTTTTCTTTCCATCCAATTCTCAATATTCTTCTATATATCCACAATACAATTGCTTCAGTTTTATCCATTTATAATGTCCATGTTTATCAACCATACAGGAATGTTGAGAAGATTAACCATTTTGCTATTCTTAGTTTTAGCCATGGTGTTATTTGTTTTGATTGTAGTGTAATTGTCATGGCATTTAAATTACTTTTTGCAATTCCTGATCTTTTGTTTATTTCAGTTTTACATTTTCCATCACTGGTTATAGTAAGACCAACGTATTTGTAGCTCTGAACTGTCTCCATATTATTCCTTCAACGTTGATACCCATTTGTACGCTTGAAGTATTAACTTTTATTATGACCTTAGTTTTTAGTCTTTTTTTTGGTATTCATATCTATTCCATATTTTTTGCTTCTCATGTTTATTTCATTAAGTAATTCTTGTAGCTCTTTAGGATTCTCTGCTAGCAATACAGTATCATTAGCATATATTAGGTTATTGATTATCTTTCATTAATGTTTAGGCCTGACATCTTTGTAATGTTTTTAAAGATTTGATGAGTGTAAAGATTGAACAAGATTGGTGATACGGTGCATTCTTGTCTTATTCCTCTTTTTGTATCAATGGGTGTAAAGTTCTCTTTGTTATATTTTATTACTGCTGTTTCCTTCCAGTATAGATTACATATTAGTCGTATGTCTGTGCCTTCTAGGTCTATACCTTTTAGGCAGTCTATCAGTTGATTATGGTGTTTTCTTTCAAAAGCTTTCGTGTAATCTATGAAGCAGGCATATATTGCTTTTTTTACTTTCTATGTACTTTTCGATTAATAACCTCATGCTGAATATGGCTTATTTTTTCCGCCTGTTTTTTTTTCTAAATCCAAATTGTTGCTCCGCTAATTCATTATTAATTTTATTCTGAATTCTTCCTTGTATGACATTTAGCAAGATTTTGGTTACCTGGCTCATTAGAATTATTGTTCTAAAATCACTGTATTCAACTGCACTATTCTTTTATAGGCAATGCAATGACCGTTGATGTTTTTAGTTCATGGGGTATGTATTGTATAAGCCTTTGCATATGTCTGTGATCACATCAATGCCAAAATCGTCTAGTGCCTGTATCATCTCTATATCTGTATATTGTCAGGTCCTGCTGCATTTCCCTTTTTCTTTGTTGTTATTGTTTTTTCATAGCTTGATTTACATTTTATAATTGGTTTTTGAAAATCGTTTAGTTTGAGAAAATAAATTATTCAGCTAACACAACAACTAAATAAACTACGTGGCATTTTGGTAAAAGTGTTGGTTACCTTAATGGCTGTGAATGTGGAAGTGAGTAATGGATAACAAAAAATAATATAACGTTAGTCACTATATAAATCTGTTTACCGTAGTGATTGTAAATGTGGCAGTGGTTAATGGAGAACAAAGTTGATAGAAAGTTGACACGTTACTATATAAAGTTGGATGCTTTAGTGATTGTGAAGGTGGGAGTGGCTATGAAGAACAAAGTTAACGGAAAGTAAGCAAGTCACTATATAAAGTTGGTTACGTTAGTGACAGTGCATGTTGCTGTGACTAATCTAAAACAAAGGCAAATATGAAGCAGGAAATCACGAGGTCAACTTTGTGTACAAGATTTCTTAAATACAAATCTCTTACGAGATAGACTAAGTAAACAAGCTACAGTGACTGAACAATGTCGCAAATAATTTAAATATACGTCACACATACATCAACACAAATATAATAATAATTAAATGAGCTGGATGTGTCACGTGGTCACAATGACGAAGAGTTTATCGGATATTCAAAGCGCTGCCCCGCAGACAATATTTAAAATTCAAACAGAAAAATAAAATTACCAATAGAATTGTACACTAAACAATTAACTAAAGCTTAAACTAAAGCTAAAGAGCTAAATTAAGTTGCGAAAAGGATGTTCTTCAGAAGGCGAGTGTGTAGGATAGCATATCGTAAACTTATCAGACCTGCAAACCACAACACAAACGTTGAAATCACTACATCCGGCCTGAAAGAATCTCAACCATTAGCCAGATCTCCCACAGAACGTTGCATTTACCACATTCCACCTGAAAGAATCTCAACCTTTAGCCAGATCTCCCACAGAACGTTGCATTTACCACATCCCAAATGGTATATCTCTTTCTCTAGCATGATCTTCCACAGAACGTTGCATTCACCACATCCCAAATGATATATCTCTTTCTGTAGCCTGATCTTCAACAGAACGTTGCATTCACCACATCCCAAATGATATATATCTTTCTCTAGCCAGATCTTCCACAGAACGTTGCATTCACCACATCCCAAATGATATATCTCTTTCTCTAGCCAGATCTTCCACAGAACGTTGCATTCACCACATCCCATATGATATATCTCTTTGTATAGCCAGATCTTCCACAGAACGTTGCATTCGCCACATCCCATATGGTATATCTCTTTCTCTAGCCAGATCTTCCACAGAACGTTGCATTCACCACATCCCATATGATATATCTCTTTCTCTAGCCAGATCTTCCACAGAACGTTGCATTCACCACATCCCATATGATATATCTCTTTCTCTAGCCAGATCTTCCCCAGAACGTTGCATTCACCACATCCCATATGGTATATCTCTTTCTCTAGCCAGCTCTTCAACAGAACGTTGCATTCACCACATCCCCCCTCCCCCTGAAAGAATCTCTTCCTCTAGCCAGACCCCTATTTTTTGTGGTGTGCACTGTACAATGTTTGTCAAATGTTTCGAAACCTCCGCCTTCTTTTCATCATGTATATCCTCTTTTAGATCTATGCCTTCAGTTATTATGTTTCCAGCCCATTGTGTCTTTTAACGTGGTAGTAGTTGTTATAGTTTGTATATTCTTTGTAACTTGCTATTTACAAACCAGTTCTTTTCAAATCAGAATGAAATTACAAGGCCCTGTGTAACACTAATTAATATAGGAGTCAATTTTACACCCCTTGTACAAGCGTATTTATATTTATTGTTTGTTTCACATATTTTGACATCTGTTTGTATTCTACAATCAAAGGGAAGTAAAGCAATACTTATTTAACTAATTGTGAACTGTCAAATTCAGTGTGAACGTGATACGTTACATTTATGTTTTGTTTTTTTAGAATATTTACTGCACAGATGATACATCATGAAACTTAAACATGCTAGACCTGATAACAAATATTGTCTTGGACGGTAAAACTTTCAAAAGTTGTCCTGCAAAATGTTGTGGTCTCAATTATTTACAATATTTAAAACAAAGAAGACAGAAATAAATATGATACTGTTAATAGTGGAGCCATTTATGCGTGTGTTATAATCTAAAATAAAATGTGTTTACATTAATATTTGTGGCGACGGCGAAATAAGTGTTTCTTCTTTTCTTCTTCTTCTACTTCTTCATCGTCTTCTTCTACTTCTTCAACGTCTTCTTCTTCTTCTTCGTCTTCTGCATCATCATCATCTTTCCTTCCTCATATGCATTTCAACGTCTAAGGGAGATCTAGTTCATGGTCTATTGCTCCTGTGTTCGCCTCTGCTGCTATGTGTCCTAGCCCTTATGATATACCGTCAATCCATATTTTTCGTGGTCAGTCTAGATAATTGTTTGAAAGCAAAAAAAAATAAATAAATAAATAAAAGTATAAATGGTGGATTGAGTCTCCAAAAGATCTGTTTGTCCTTTCGAGCTGATGTCAGCACTTTCAACTGAAATTCAATATTTTTGTGTCCGATATACATTACTATCAAGTGTCAGATCTTGCGCAGGACACATATTGTGTTCTGGGATAGTCGCTTAATCTTCAAAAGGGAGCTGATGCCTGCTATTTTGCCTCTCGCTTCAGTGTTCGTTTTAGTGTTTCGATAGAAAATAATCAACCATAAAACATGCAATACAATACCATTTCTGCCCTCCGGTGAACAAATATACTGATATTGACTTTCAATATAAGCCACTTTTTTGACGGTATAATCATCTGTACAGTCGGCTGTGTATTTCTCGATACATGGACTAGCGTCCTCAGACAGCCTGTTTCAAGAATATTATTAGTTAAAGGATGTAGAAATTAAAAACATATCATCATCATGTAGCGAGCCTGCTGGCGTTGGTGATCTTGACTCTCCACAACTTTTGATCTCAACAGTTACTTATCATTTCTGTTGTTGACCTTCTGCCAAGCCATTCTCTTAAGCTGTCTGGTATCGTTTCTCATTGCTTCCTTCTATCTCTTCGTCCCTCAATTTTCTAAGTTGTTAGCATATATTCCAGTTGTTCCCTTCTCATTACATGGCCAAAAAATGATGATTGTTTCTTCATATTATTGGAAATTAGATCTCTTTTTTCTGTGACCTCTTTCAGGGGGTTAACAAATCATAAAATGTGATAAAAATCATAGAATTATAAAAAAAACATTTCGAAGGCAGTGAAATGTTATGAATTTTTTTGTGCGCAAAAATCGTATTTCTTTCTCTTTCAACTCTCTTTCTTTATTTATGTTTTCAATAATATTTCTCTATCTATTTTCTTCTTCTTGTGTTCTTCCTTGTTTGTTATGAATCATTCTGTTTTGTCTTTTTTTTATCCTTTTATTTTTCACGTTTTCCGTATTTCATTCGTGTCGTTTTTTTTCCTAATTCTCCATGACGAATATGTTCCCTCTACATGTCTATACTGTCATTTTTCTAACTGTTTCCCTCTACATGTCTATACTGTCATGTTTCTAACTGTTTCCCTCTACATGTCTATACTGTCATGTTTCTAAATGTTTCCCTCTACATGTCTATACTGTCATGTTTCTTACTGTTTCCCTCTACATGTCTATACTGTCATGTTTCTAACTGTTTCCCTCTACATGTCTATACTGTCATGTTTCTAACTGTTTCCCTCTACATGTCTATACTGTCATTTTTCTAACTGTTTCACTCTATATGTCTATACTGTCATTTTTCTAACTGTTTCACTCTACATGTTTATACTGTCATTTTTCTAACTGTTTCACTCTACATGTCTATACTGTCATTTTTCTAACTGTTTCCCTCTACATGTCTATACTGTCATTTTTCTAACTGTTTCCCTCTCCTATTTTCGTGTAAATAGCCAACCATCTTTCTACCACTTCTCCTATTATATCTATTTGTTGTTAAAATTCTTCTTTCTCTCGTTACTTTCTTCATCATTATATATCGTCCGCTCATATTTTTAGGTTGGAAATGGAGTCAATTAATTTAATATGTTAAATTATTATTAAATTATTGCTGTTAATTTGAAAGGAAGATAAATTGCACAGGCAAGTCACACACACACACAAACATTGAGGTAGAGTTAAAAAAAAAAAAACGTAAAGTACCCCCGTCACGCCAAGTGGCGTATAGGGAATATGATGTTAGTAACCATACATTTTACAGACCTTCTGCACATGATTTTTGGGGTAATGTGGTCGGTATTACGCCCGTGCCGCTTTACTTTCCCAGAAAAAAATCCGGTACCCATTAAAGGCTGAGTGAACCCGGAAGCCGTCGGTTGGGATCGAACCCTACCTCTTGTCCTTTCTAGTCCAGTTCACTAACCACTGAGCTATCGCGGCTCCCTATTGAGGTAGAGCACCCCACATATATACTAGAGCTTAGTATACACCAGGATGGGAATGGCAGGACAAAATCTCGAACACAGAGTTATGGAAAAAGTACCAGTAAAATACAAGCGGATAAAGAGATGCAACTGAGACGATGGTGCTGGAGAGGACACAAGTTGTGGAAGCCAACTAAGAGTATTACACATCATCATGTGCCATACCGGTTGGCGTAAGTGATCATGTCCCTCAACACTCTTCTATCTATGGTGCACCGTATCAGTTCTGTTGTTGACTGTTTTCCATGCCATGACACCAAGCTGTCCAGTATTTTCTCTCTTTGTTGCCCGCGATCTCTCTTTCCTTTTCTTTTGCCAGTTGTAACCAAGTATTCCAACTTTC